>QANT01000533.1:0-13226 GCA_003254885.1 Purshia tridentata
AGATATGCTCTGAGATCACTTTGAGGTGACCATTTTCGGGTTGGGTTGTTGTTTTGACTATTATTTTGTTAAGAGATTATTTGTTGAGATTCTCTGGTTACTGTTGAGTTTTAACAGGGCATATCTCATTTTTGGGTAAGGTTTTTTTTAACAAAGGAGACGCTGCCGAATTTTCGGTAGGATCGGAGCCCATGTCGTGAGACGTGGCGCCCCCACAGGGTCATCTCGGGGTCAACTCCGGGGCGGTCCTGTCAGATATGCTAAGTTAGTGGGAGCTTTGAAGCTCTTATTATGGTTTTTCTGTTTTGTTGTAAACAGTTATTTTGGTTTTGTTTTGGATACTATTAAGAGTTTGCAGTTTTGTTGTTTTGATCTCTTTTTAGAGATATTTATGAATAAAGTCTAATTTCAGTTAAAGGAAGCATGCTTATGGTTTATTTTAATGGATTCATTGAAGTTAACAAGCTGCATTATGCATGTTTTGTTTCATCGAAAACATAAGGCAGGTTCATTGAAATCTGATAAAGAAGGATCTAGTGAGATGATTGTGTTATATGCATTTTTTGTATGCAGTTTAAGCAACACATCAGGTAGAGACATTAATCATTTCATTTCCATTGTCTTGTTGGCGTCTCATGTGGAAGTGAGTTCTTGCATATGTAGTTTCTAAAGCTTAGGATAATGTATTAGTCCAAAAGTTTTTGAAGCTCTATGTAAGAGGACATTTCTGACAAGAGGCATGTTAGGAATTAAATCCAGTTGAAATCTATGAGCGCTAAAGTATCTTAGCTTAGATGCATCAGCATCTATTCGACCAAGTGGGAGAATGTTGGAGTTGTTTTACAACTCAATTCTATTTTGGTCTCATAGTTGCTTAAGGAAGTCGACAACCAAAGTAAAAGGTCAGGAGTTCAACTAGAATTGTACCTTGAGGCCTATATGGTTTTATGTGTTTCTGGTTTATTAGGCCAAATGGATTCCTACTTTTCTAAGGACAATGAATTAGTGTTCTAGGCGAATAAGGTTATCCTGTGAATCCAATTATAGGTTGGACTCATAGGCTATGCCAGTCTATATAAGGTCGAGATCCCTTTGCACACAGATGATAACAAAATTCAGTTCTACTCCCCATCAAGTAGTTAGTGCTAAAGGTCTGCAAGTGCAAGGAAGATTCTTGACTCTCAATTGCAGCCATGTCTGCAATTATGGTAAACTCAGGTATGTGTTTTATTTATACAAGTTACTAAAGTCTACAGCTCCTACATGTCTTTCAGTGGCCTTGTCTGCTTTTCATGAAAAATTCCCTCTTTATTATTCATCATCTTTTTGAATTTTCATTTTTGTAAAAATTAAAATTCTTTCCAAAAAACTCAGCACCCCATCTGTATCCACTGTCATTGCATTCCTCTCTAAGATATTTTTCGGTGTGCTGTCTTTTTGTTTGTTAGCTAAAAGCCTTTGAGAAAACTCCATGTAGTGCGGGTTGGAAGGGAATTTTGTTGTGGTACGGCTTGAGGGCTTTTCATCTCTGATATTTTTTGTTGTTATCCATAGCACTTGGTTTTTTTTAGAGAGCTTAAGGTTTTTCAAGTAAGAAAATGACTTTATAGTTCAAAACTCTTTATTTTCTTTACTTGATTTTATCTTGCTAAAATCTAGATGTTTTGTGTGTGGGTTTTATAGTTGTACAAGTTTCATAAACACTACATTTTAGATTTTAGGTTTTGATTCTCCATTGGTCTCTTCATGTCATGATTGCTTAAAGAGGTTGATTTTTAAAGAAGCCAAAATTGAATTTTCATAAACATATATCATCGATTCCACTATGCTTGCTTGTTTTTTGGTGCTATGCTTAGAAGATCTTGTGGAGCAGTTGCCTTTTGCATGATTGACCAAGTGCTATGCTCAAGACGTTTGCACAAGAGTAATAAGCTGCCACTTAGAACTAGGTCTATAGTGAATGAGCTTATTTGTTTGATTCCTTATATTGAAACTCTTTAGTGCATTGCCCGGTCAGCAGAAAAAGACTTCCAGTTTTTTAACCCTTTGTAGTTTTTTTGTGAACATCTTCTGTGTTTTGCTCTCTGTTAATCTATGTGGAGGCGTGACTTCTAGGTGGTCCGCCGCTTGTGGCGGCGCTAAAAGTCAACTTTTGGCCCCAAACCATATTAAAAATTTAAAAATTTTGTTTACCTTACAGAGTACGGATCGTTACACATGACTTCTAGGTGGTCCGCCGCTTGTGGCGGCGCTTTGCGCTGAGAGGAGGCGCAACCACCTTTACTTCCTTATGTGTTTCCCAAGGTGGGCTGGTGGTGATGTGGAGGCCCATCGGTGGTTTGTGCGCCCCTTGTGCCTTCTGAGGCTCTAGGTGGCTCCCATAAACTTTGTACTTGGGCCCTAGCTACTTCATAGGCCCTTCTGTCATTTTGATCTCTATTCTTAGTCTGTTTCTTCTCCAATTCGAGTCCATTAAGTTTGTTTTCTCCTCTTTTACTTATAAACCTTGAAAACAACAAAAAATAAAAAAAAGCTGAGTATTAACAAGTTAGGTTAGAAAGGTTACTGTATGTAATGATGGTATGAATTATGCCCAACATGACCCATGCGCAGGGCATCCATTTACTACTTTCTCTCTCCTCATGTCACAAATTTTTCATAGTGGGTCTCTTTATTAGCTCTAGATCAATTGGCAATTGTCAAGTCAATTTTTTGATCTCCCAATTGCCATTTCTTTGTCCTTTTTTTTTATTACATGAGACGGGGTTCGAACCCAAGTGTGTAGGAGGAAGCTTTCGTCCTAGACCAACTAGACCAACACCAATTCACCTCCCAATTGCTATTTCAATTCATTTATTGTGAATTGACATCTCATTGCAAACCATTTTTATATCAAATTGTCAATAAATGCCAATTGAATTGGCAATTGGTGTTAGAAATCAAGCCATAATTCAGGGAAGACTTTAGATTGAAGCTTACTATTCGTTCATTACTTGTACAAGTCTGACTCTACTTTCCTTCTTTTGTGTAATTACCTTAGAAATTGGATCTGGTTTTCTTTCCTTGTTAGCTATGCCCTTGTATGTTATATATCTCTATAAACCTTTGTACAAAATATATACAGAAATTCTTTCAAACATATTCTCTCATAATTGGTCTCCATTGCACATGCTATAAATACTTAATTTGAAACTCTGGTTGCATGGTAGTCAAGGTCTATGCTCCAATCTCCATATAAACTAACTTTGCTAGCTCTCATGCAGGACCAAAATTGCCCAAATTAAAAGGACAATGACCGAAGTGGAAAATGAGTGGAAGTACATGGTAGTCAAGTCTATGCTCTAATCTCCATACGACAGAGCTTAGCTAGCTCTCATTCCTAGATTGCTCAGCAATGGTTTTTTATAGCCTCTGTGAAAACTATCCTCCAATTGATAGTGGTAATTATTTATTTGACGGGTTTTAGGAGATGACAAACTATAAAAGAAGTAGAATTAAAGAACAAATTTTCTACATTCAAGGATCGATTAAGGTTAAGTGCCTTGATTAAAAACTCAATGTGATATACAATGCATTTGAATTAAGTTTGAGTGGAGGAGAAATTAACTAAGATGAAAGTTATATAAATCACAGGGTTGGTGCTCTTTCGATAGATCCACCAATGACTGTAAGCAAGTTGTTGCCAAAAGGATCACTGAGATGCTTTGCTAGGTTTTCGACAGGACCTTCTCCGGTGACATAAGCTTGCAAGAAGAAACCGAGCATGGCAAACATTGCAAGTCTGCCGTTCTTAATCTCCTTCACCTTGAGCAGTGCAGCCTGGTCTGGATCCTTTGCCAGCCCCAATGGGTCAAATGGACCACCTGGGTGAAGCTTGTCCTCCAATTCCTACCAAGAGAATAACATACAACAACAGAGTACTCATGAGATTCTCATCCTTAAATAATTCAGGTCATCCTTTTTCTTTTCTTTGATCATTCAGAAAATGTATAACAATAATGCTTTATTTACGACATTCAGTAATGCTACACTTTACTGGATAGAGTTCTTTTTTTTATTTTTTTATTTTTTGGTGTCCAATATATATATGTCATGTAAGTGGCCATGTGAGGTAGATGAAATTATAGTATAAAAATGTGATAAGTGTAGTATTACTGAATGTGTAAGTTAATTGTATCATGCTATTAAAATCATTTGGCTTCAGTATATCTCAGAATTAATATTGATTTAGATTTTCATTAACACCAATCATAAAACCAGGGTACTAGCTGACAAAATTAGTTTAGTTTACATACCAAACCATTTGTGATTCTGTAATATTCTGCTCCACCAAGAAGAACAACCTCAGCCGCGACAGCAAAAATAAGATTGATGGGTATGTTCTTCCCAAAGTAGTTCAATGTGTTCCCATCAAGGAGTAGAGCTCCTGTCTGCATTCAATTCATGTGTACAAAATTAAGTCAGATAAGTTGAACAATTAATTTTGCAAATTTGACTATGTTGTTTTGAGTTCAAGATATTAAACTAGTTGTTATTTACAAGTTCATATATCTTGAGCAAGAAAGTGACATCAGAATTAGTCTAAGTACTGATGAAGCAGCTATGTTTTAAAATTTTTTTTATCAACGACTGTCCATGAGTTTTGAACCCAGACCTCCTCTCGACAAAAGAGAAACTAATTGTCATTTACTAAACCAAATAGTCATTGGCATAAAGCAACTAATTAAAGAAGGTTAATTAATTGAATAGAAAGAGTAGTGTGTAAGAGTATAATTCAAAATGCGCACAGACCTTGAACCAGACAGCCTCAGGGCCACAGTTAGCACCAAATTTGTTGAAGGCCTCTGGGATGATGAATCCGGCTGCACCAAGCATAGCCCACCGAGCATGGATCAACTCATATGCTTGGTATCTGCAATCAAGCATGCATCAAATATGCATCAAATTGACAGAGACAGAGACAGAGGGATGTATAAAAATAGGTAGCAGTAGCATACTTGCTGAAGTCTTCTGGCTTCTTGCTTAGCCCAAAAGGATCATAACCATAACTGCATTCACATTAAAGCAATAGACAACCCAAGATTAGAGATCTAATATCTACATATACACAGACTCGATCATATGTTGTTGCTAATTAATTAGTTTCTTACTCTCCGGGAACTTCTCCGGTCAAGTACTCTGGGATTTCTGATCGGTCCAAGAGCCCCTCAGGCAAGAAAATTCTTCTATCAGGACCTGAGATTAATAATTAAACATAACTAAACCACCATATTATATATATATATATATATATATTTATGCATCATGCATTGCATGGATGAAGAATGAAATAATTATTGACTACGTACTTACCGTACCACTTGGCGAGCTCTTCGTCTGCAGGAGCAACAGCGACAGGCTTGGCCTTGGGAGGCGGCGCGGCCTTCTTTCTGGAGAAGAGTGCGACGGTCTTGAAGGTGGCTGGGCTGGTGGCTGTAGGGGCCGCCCCCATGAAGTTGCTGCTCTTGATCAGACGGTTTCCAACCAATTCTGACACCCCAAGAGACGCCGCTGCCGTCGATGCTGCCAGAGAAGCCATTTCCGGTTATAAACTCAGAACCAGCTCTCACCTCTCGCCTCTCGCCTTCTATACTTTCTAGTGGAGCAAACTATGGCTCAGAACAGACATGCTATAAGCTTCAGCTGGTGGATGTCGACGTGCCACCTCGGATCTTCCTTCATGGGATTCCATTGGTTTGCATTCAACCTGCGCAATCCATTGCAATCATCTCATAGGATGGATTTGCTGATTTGGCAGATCATGCTGCTCACGTGGCATCCTCCTACATTTGGGTTTGGATAACATTTTCTATCCAATCTACACAATTATTATTCATTTTTTTCTGTCTCGTACATCCTTTTCAATTTTCATGTGAAGTTTACTGCAATACCCAAAATCAATAGCATTTTCCTAGAGGTAGATTGTAGTCGTAGGAAAGGGATTGTATACTATACTATTCTTTTTTACTTGTTTCTATACTATACTTTTCTTTTTTACTTGTTTTATCTTAAGTATGTATTATATATTCAAGAGTTCACATCTTCATGTTTTATTACATTCACACTTAAAAGTGTTACAAACCCGATTAACACTATTTTGTTTATATACTCTTAAATTTACAATAACAACTAAGAAGTAAGATTAAATCAAGCTAAAACAAACAAGTAAAAGCCAATAAAAAGATCCAGATTCCATTTGTAACTCCTTATTTTTATAAAATTAAAATCCATAAATCTAAAAAGATAAGAACTCTATANAAAAAAAAAAAAAAAAAAAACTCTTTGGGTCCTCCTCTTCTAGCTTCTCTCTCCCCAGCGATAAAAGAGGTTGATGTGGAAGAGAACAGGAAGAAAGAACAAGATCTATACTAGTTATTGCACATTTTGGTGATTTTGTGTTCCATATTTTGAATACCATTTTGGTTCGATTGAAGGAAGACGGGCTGGTATTGGGTTTTTAGTTGTGCATTTTGGGTTGCTAATCTAAGTATGTTACTATGATATGTTATAGCTTGAGAGAGAGAGAGAGAGAGAGAGAGAGAGAGAGATTTACCAACGGTCAGCTCGATGCCAACAATTCAGAAGTGAGATTGGAGAGTGATGTTGCTGTATTAGGTGGGCGAATGAGGGTTTGGGTGTTATTTGGTTACATGATTAAGAAATATTTAAAGTAACACATGACAATTTTGCATTGGACCACATCAGTCTTAAAAAGAATATCCTCAAAATTAAAGACCCAAGTATTTTCAAATATAATATGTCAGTATGTTTGACAAAAGAATATATTATCCTAAACTACAAAAATATTAAAAATTACTCGATTTAAGCCAACATTGGGCCAATAACCCAAGGCTCATTAAAATTTGCCTAATGTCTTGATTTTGAGCAGAGCCTACCCCAAAGTCCTCAAAGGGCGCCTCTCATTTTCTTAACATCATTCTCCCATTTTCCATGAGTGTTAGCAAAGTGGCATGACATATGTGGTATCTAGTAATCTTGATTAGAAAATGATGATATTGAGCAACTCAATTACTCAAATCAGAAATCATGCCTGGACAATGGATCTGCACACAAAAAGTCTTGGTATTCCCAAACATGCAATGTGTTTAATTATATTTAGCAACATAACTGTATTTAACAAATAATTATAAATCAAACCTACACCCAGAACTTAGCAACTACTCATATTTTCCTCATACCCACAAAAAGAAACTCATCTTGTCCACTTGTCAATCTCTCTTGTAGTGGCTCTGACGAGTTTCTTAGTATTATCAACAAGTTCCTCAACAAGTGCACCGATATCATCCCTGAAAACAAGAGGGAAATATCAATATCCCTATACACAAATGAGAAGTACAAAATTGTCACCTGAAATCTTCACTCAAGAGTCTCAACTAATGTGTAATTTTCAAATTTGAACAGCAGAAGAGTAGCATATAAAATGTTGATACATATGGTTAACTTGATCAATGTATAGTTAAATGAGAAGGTCTTCACTATTGGGAAAATGAATTAAGCAGAATTGATTAAATAAATGAATAAAAAGACTTACTGGGTAGGCAAATCTCTAGGAGTATGGAGAGGAAAGTTGGGAAGATTTTGACCAGAAAAAAGGTTACCAACATTAGAGTGTCTGCGGTATTCATCACGAGCAACGCCCTTGCCAACGCCATAGCCGAATCCTAAGCCAAACCCACATCCAGCACCCACGCCGAACCCAACTTGTAACCCAGGAATTCCAGGACCAAATCCTAAGCCTAGAGTCGATATCCATGCATTTTCATCATTTCATATACATAAAACACTATGTTTAGCCCTAATCATTGATCAGAATTTAAACAAATATTAACTGGGAGAGACGGTGAGTGAAAGAAGCAAAGAAAGAAAGATGGAGCGAGTACCGCCGAGAAGCCCGATGCCGAAGCCCACCCCACAGCCGGCGCCGACGCCAAAGGCCGGACCCAGCTTCCCGAGTTGCTCGGATTTGAGTGCTGGAAGCTTCCACAACCAACCCTTCTGCCCATCTCTCCCTGTGTCCATCATCTCTCCCTTCGACTCAGTGTTTGTTTCGGTTTCAGGGATCTTTTCGTCTTGACTCTGATTAAAGAAACTGGGTTGGGCCTGCCGCTGCCTCAAGGCCCAAGGCCCAAGGCTAGGGGTGTGATTTGGATTAAAAAATCTGAATCCCACTAATTTCGATCTGAATTTTTAATTTTAAAACACCCAAATCAAATTCAAAATAAAAATGGTTGAAATTCGAAGATTTCTTAAAAAAAAATTAGATTGGATTCAGTCCATTTATGTAAATTCTGAACCAATTCCACAATTTTTGATTAGTTATATAAAATGAAGGAAAAGAAAAAAATGTAAAGAGCACAAAAGAAAAAAAAAAAAGGGAGAATTCAAAGTGTCTTTTTTTTTAGTTTAAGGCACTCTACTGTGCACTAGATTCTTGATACTCAAACTCAAAATAGTCCACAAGTAGCCATAAATTTTTCATTATGTATTGGATTGTGATGACCATTTTAGGTTGATTGCCATATTAAAACTCAGATTTGAAGGTAAGAAAAAGTGATACCTAAATAGTCCAAGCCCACCAATTGAATAAAGGGAAGGAGAGAGAAACGAACATACGATGAGAGAGAACTAGAAGAAAAAGGCGCTGACAGCCTCTGTGAGCGGGCCCAGTGCGTGTGCTCTCTGTCTGCCCAGTCTCTCTCTCTCTCTCTCTCTCACGTGTGTGTAACAAATGGTTGAGGCTTGAGAGTCGTTGTCACTTAGATGCACCCGATTGGCTCTCAAATGAATTTTTTTTTTGTTTAAACTCAGTGGCTTGGATCTGTGGAACGTTGGATACCAATGGCCCAAATCGCCCCTTTCTTTTTTCTTTTTTTCAAGTTACATATTAATCTATTAAAAAATTCTAAAAAAATAACAAAAATTTCCAGAAATTTTTTTAAAAAAAATTCTACAAAATTTTCACCATATTCCCCAAAATTAGACTATGTAGACAACTACCCCGATCTTTCCAGTTTCAACCAATCATACCATGGGTACCCTCCTAATAATTAGATTACTTATGTTTTTTCGGACATGTTATCAACTTTGAAAGATTTTTGCATTTCTTGTATTTTTAGGTAATTATAACTATATTTGAATTTCAAGTATTTGAATACAAAATTAGCAAGTCCCACCCAACATTAGATTCTCACCATTATTCTGATAAGTTAATGCACGAACTTTTATTCATACCAAACAGTTAATAAGACAAATGCATGTTACTATTAATGCATGCCAGACCAGCTGTTCTACAAGACTACACCATCATAAAGCAAATGAATGTGGACCATTCAATCTTTATCTTGAATCTATATGGCTTCTTTATAAATACTCCTATATAGCCTACTCTTTACACACACTTTATTTTTAGGAGAATATCTGTAAGATCCTTGGTTTTCTCCTAAGAGCTTTTTTGTGCGCCCTGTGTTATGAAACGCTACTAACCTTAGAGGTAGCTACTCAGCACTTGTTTTCTTTTGGAACTTGTAAGAACACTGTGGTTACGACTCTTTTACTAAACTTACTTTATTTATTTGCTAGTTGTTGCTTACTTCTCGTGTGTTTGGTTTTGTTACTTGGTTTTATTTCGTACTTTTTTTAATTTTACAAAAAAAAAAAGAGAGGAAACCAAAGCTTAAGACTTAAAAAGCCGAGCACTCACTGCTCACTTCAAAATTAATTCACAACCTTATACCCAAAACCCATGATTTAGACAAGACACTTTTGAAAAATAGGGAGGGCTAATTAGAAGAGAAACTATAGGGTTTTAAATACCAATTTTTGTTAAAGAAAAACCTTAAGTCTAAGGTTTTTTAAAATGCAAAATTTTCAAGTATATACATATATCTATTTTAAATAAAAGGTGTGAATGCATATGTATGTATATAGTGGCGTATCCAGAAATCAATGGTTATGTGGTCAAGATAGCTCACGAATATTTATTTTGGATAGGAAAAAACGCTTCAATATTAATATACAAAAATTTTATTAATAAAAAATAACACAATATTACAAATCATAATTGTCCACGACAGATTTTCATACGTTGAAAACTCAATATTATAGCCTCTTATAGTCTTTTTTCACCATTTCTTTCCCTTTTTTTTCTTTCAAACATAAAAACAATACTTTATCTGCAAAATTGCCCTTGCAACTGCCACCAAAATCTAAACTCATAGGGTCAAAATTTTTTGTCTAAGGATAACATTTTTGGGTTCATGGGGTCAATTGACCCTATTGACCCACCTTGGATCCACCAGTGTATGTATATATAGGTGCACATATATATATGTACATGTGTGTACAAATGGAGTGTGACCAAGGGGTGTCACGATACCACACTTGCACCTTGTTTTCTGCAAAAAGGTTTTTAAAGAAAAAGGTTTAACTTGTTTTGAAAAGCAAACCCATAGTTAAGCCTTATACATTTGATTAAAAGGTATCCTAGGTTCTAAATGATAATGTTTGGGAACTTGAGCCTAGCAAGAGAGAGAAAGAGGTGATGAGTGCCTAACACACTCAATTCACTCACCCTTACACGCCAAAGGCATTTTCATTCATTGGCAACCTTTCCACTTCTTCATGCATTTGACAACCATCAATTAAATCACTTCACACTTCCAAGAAAAATATCAACCACCATTATCACCATCTTCTCCATTCACCCGTGTGTGCTAGCTTGAGAAAGCCTTGAGAAAAAAACCATCTCCATCCTTCCACACCCGCACCTAGAGAAAGAGAGAAATAGGTCACCACCTCCATAGAAAGAACCCAACCACTCAAAGTCGAAATAAACCTCAATCCTTCAAAATACCCAACTGTTCTTTCCTTTCCCCAGCTACACAAATATTTTCCCATACCCATAAGCTAGTTTCGGACCACCCTCAAGCCAAGGGTTTGTGTTTGAGCCAACCCCTAACTCTTTCAAGATGAGGAACTCTAACCCCTAACCTCTTAACTTTCGGGTACAAAAGTCTTGCGTTGATGTCTAATGTAGGCATTTATATCGGTGAACAATTGATGTATAATGTAGGAAAACTGATGTATTCAGTTTATTTTTAAATCAGAATAAAATGAAATATGATATTTAAACATATATTAGACATTATTAAAAAACTGATGTCTAAAAGGGTACATTTAACATTGCCCTTGGAGACATCAGTTGAAAACATGATTATACATCAATTTTGGACTAATTTATATCGATGTTTTTTTGGTAGTTGTTTGTCTTTAATTTTAGTGTTACTTGTTATCACTCAACCAACCAACAACCAAACACTACTCATTTGTGCATATCATGATGCTTAGTTGTGGCTTTGCATAGTATATAGTAGCGTATTGTTAGTCTTTTACTCTAAAATCAATCTAGCTTGTGGTTGAAGTCTCAATCCAATCTCTTGGGCATAACGACCCCCTACTTCCCAATCCATATTAAAACTTGACAACCTTACATTTGAGGTAAAGAAATCAACAATGAGGACAGTATTCAGGTGGATGAGGAGAAGGTTAAAGCAATCCGTGAATGGCCAACTCCAAGATCAGTTTCTAAAGTAAGAAGTTTCCATGGTTTGGCGACTTTATATAGGCGGTTTGTAAGGCATTTCAGTACCATTAATGTGCCTATTATGGAGTGTCTAAAGAAAGGCAAGTTCAATGGGAGAGAGGAGCAAGAAAAGAGTTGTCCTTATTAAAGAAAAGCTTTGCACTGCTCCGGTTATAGCCCTTCCAAACTTTGAGAAAGTATTTGAGGTCAAATGTGACGCTAGTGGAGTGGGAGTGGGTGCCGTGCTTTCTCAAGTGAAGAAATTAGTAGCATTCTTCTTTGAGAAATTAAGCAAAGCTCAACAAAAATGGAGCACTTATGATCAAAAGCTGTATGCAGTTATACACTACCTTATTCAAAGAGAGTTTGTTTTGTATACAGATCATTAGGCTTTGAAGTTTATTAACAATCAGAAACATGTTAATAAATTACATGCAAGATGGGTGAAATTTCTGCATAAGTTTCCATTTGTCATTAAGCACAAGTCTGGTGTTTTAAACTGTGTCGCTAATGCACTTAGTAGAAGAGCTTCCTTACTAGTTACTCTTGCTCAAGAAGTTGTGGGGTTCGAATGATTGAAGGATTTATATGAAATTGATGATGATTTTAAAGAAATTTGGGCGAAGTGTGTTAATAATAAGCCAATAGCAGGTTACTTTTCTTAGTGAAGCTTGCTTATTCAAAGGCAATTAGTTGTGCATTCCTATATCTTCTTTACGAGGGAAACTAATTCAGGATTTATATGGAGGTAGTTTGAGTGGTCACTTGGACCGAGATAAAATTATAGCAAGCTTGGAGGAACGATATCATTGGCCACAATTGAAGCACGATGTGGGAGTTGTTGTGAGAAAATGTTACACTGGCCAAGTTTCGAAGGGACAAGTTCAAAACACCAGATTATACATGCCTTTGCCTGTTCCTCGTGATATATGGCAGGATCTCTCTATGAATTTTATGCTTGGATTACCCCGAACACAAAGGGGTGTTGACTATGTTTTTGTTGTGGTTGACATGTTTTCCAAAATGGCGCATTTTATAGCTTGCAAGAAGACCGGTTGTTGCATCTAACATAGCCAAATTGTTTTTCAAGGAGGTTGTCCGTTTGCATTGGGTTCCTAAATCCATTACTTCTGACTATGACACCAAGTTTCTAAGCCATTTTTGGATTACTTTTTGTGGAGGCTGTTTGGAACTACTTTGAATAGAAGTAGTACTGCTTATCCTCAAACTTACGGGCAAATTGAGGTTACAAATTGCACTTAGGGAAATATGGTCCGTAGTGTTTGTGGTTAGGGGTCACCAAAAAGCCCAAGGCCCAAAGCCCACCCGAAGCCCGCCTGACCCATTGGGCCCGAAATTTGGGCCGGCCCGGCCCTGCCCGAAAGTCTCTTGGGTGGGCTTTGGGCCATCCCCTTGAAGCCCAAGGCCAGCCCGAACCCCGGCCCAAAGCCCGAAAAATGGCCCGAATTAGGCCCGAATTTTAATTCCTATAACAATTTATATAATTATATAACTAAATATATATATATATATAACAAAATATATTGTTTTATATATAATTATATATAACTTATAGTCTTATAAT
>QANT01000535.1:0-10351 GCA_003254885.1 Purshia tridentata
TATATTTTGTTATATATATATATATTTAGTTATATCATTATATAAATTGTTATAGGAATTAAAATTCGGGCCATTTTTCGGGCTTTGGGCCGGGCTTCGGGCGGGCCTTGGGCTTCAAGGGGATGGCCCAAAGCCCGCCCAAGAGACTTTTGGGCCGGGCCGGCCCAAATTTCGGGCCTAATCGGACTTCGGGCCCAATGGGTCGGGCGGGCTTCAGGTGGGCTTCGGGCCTTGGGCTTTTTGGTGACCCCTAATTTGACCAATATTTCCAGATGTCAGCACCACCCAAAAACAAAATGAAATAATAAAAGGATTCCTTGTTTCAGTTGTTATGGGAAGCAAACCGATAGCTGGTTGCGTGGTACCATATGAATAACAATCAAGGGATTCCCCATTGTTTTGCACTGGAGTCATACCTTTGTAACCCTAATAACCTATTAATAGTAAACCCTAAAATTCATAACTTGCCTAACTATGCCAAAACATGTTCTAACGCAATCAAATAACCCAAAAAATCATTGTAAATTATATTCGTACCCAATAATCTTCTTTCATTACCTACCGTTCTTACTATACCCAATATTCACTTTATTTTTTTCTTGATTTCTTCATTGTACTCAACCCACTTTTCTATAATACCCTCATGTAGTATACCTTACTTACACTAACATTAGATTTACTTTCCTTACCCAACATCTCACTCTCCTACTATACCCAACATCCCCTAACCTCAAGAAACCCAACGTCTCCTACTCCCACACTCCCAAGATGACCTCTGAAATACATAGCAGCAAGCGGACGAACCCAACTAGACTCACCGTAGCCAAGACCTGCCGGCTCCGCCAGCACAAGAAACCCTGCATCTCCTTCAAACGGTTGGCAGCCCCAAAGTTTATCAACAAGGTAAATCAAACACAAGTTATATGTTGTAGGGATTGATTGTTGAGATTTGTTGATAAATGCAATGTTTTTGTATGGATTTTAAAACAATAATTTGAGTGTTTTGCAAGTAAGGCTGATGGCTTATTCATGTCGGGTGCTCGTTTGATAAAATGACAGTATTCGATAGCCAGCCACCACATTTTTTATCATGTTTGAAACACATAATTGCTAAATATGTCTTTTCAACGGTAGGATTCGGAATAATAGAAACGTATTTGGATTGCGAATTTGCGGGAGCCTAAATGCAGACTAGATGCAGGAGAGTTAATTTCTTCCACACGATCAAAACAACGCCTCAGATTTAATTTACGGTTAAAGCTCAAATGGGTAAATAAATAAACCCATAACCAATGTAGAACACCCTAGGTCACAAGAAGTCTGCCATAGCCATCCAAGGTCACAAGAAGTGTTTGTGGAAGCTCCAATTCTATATAACCCATCACCACTTTTCTAGATTTTTATCAAATCTGTTTGACCATAGATAATTGAAAGAACTAAATTTCATGTTCAAGTGCAATGGAGGGCCAAATTGCATTTTCTGGAAAAATGTATTCAACTCCAAAGTCCAAAGTCAATTTTGCAAATAACACCAATTGAAGATTATACCAAAAATCCTGGAAACACTCCAAAGTTCAAGAAACTTGTGGAGACTTTGGGGAAAACAATCCTAACAAGAGAAGCTTGAAACAATTTGGAATTTTTGTCTCAAAAATTTCTCTATTATATGATATATCTTCTTCCCTTCTCAGATTTGACTTTCCCCTTGTATCTAAAACTTGAAGGTGAAGTGGACTGATGGAGCTCTTTGTTAATTCTCTGCATATGTTAATTCTATGGGTGTTGTTGCTATTTGGTTATAACCTGTGTTTCTTTTTTATCATAGGTATCCATTTGATTTAATTTGGCTGTTTTAATCTCAGTCGCTAGAATGATTCAATGTCGACTCGTAAGTCTTTAGGGTTAGCTCAAGTGGTAAGAATGAGTGCGATAAAGATTAAAATTAGGCTGGGTCTAGAGTTTGATTATTTCTAATATAAAAATTAAAAAAAAAAAAAATGGAGAATTTCTCGTTATATCCCCTGCAACTACACTGCAGTGACAAAAAAAAGTGCTCGAACACTCTCATGAGCATTCAAACACTTGCTGATAATTTCGACCGAAAAAGAAAAAAAAAAAAAAAAACACTTGCTGATAGTGTTAGAACTTAGAACCGATGCAAATTTTTCAAGGACAATAGCTATTCGTAACTGGAAATAAAGTTCCTTTGGTTTGAAGTAGTGCAACTGGAACCTATTGAACCATGCATTAATTTTGTTGGGCTTGTTGGTCCCTGGAGCTTATCAGATGGAACTAAAAATAAATAAATAAATACAAGGTGGCCACATGAGTCTAATTATAGAGCTTATACATCTTGTATGGTACATTACATACACTGCTTACTAATTCATAAGAAGATCAGAAGTTTGAAGTCAAACTTGTTGGTCTGGTGAGAGGTGTGAGTCTTGGTTATTCAGACAGTAGTCTTCTTCTGCTGAATCCTGAACCTGTGCTGCAAACTGCAAATTCCAAAGAATGTCTTCAACAGAAGGCCTCTCAGCTGGCTCATTGGACAGACACCTCAGACATATCTCCATCATTGTCTTCAACGATTCATCTGAGCACTCCTTGTGCACTGCTGGATCAACAATGCTCCTTCGAGCTGAGTCATCGGTTGCTAAACTTACTCGTACCTGCATAAGACCCAAAAGCAAATAGCTAGATTTAGTAGGAGAAAGCAATTTTTATGGTTCACAGTAACGAAACTAATGCTGAGTTTAGCTTTGAGCACATGTTCTATGCTATTCTCTGGTCTTGGTCATGGGGGCACCCATTTTCTAATTGGGAGCTAAATTAGTAGCAATATAAGAGTTTCGGAGGAAATGAAAGGAACCAATTGATTTAAGAGAAAACACTCACAAGGTCTTTCAAAACACCAACTTCATTTTGGAACATGATAGGCCTCCCCAGAATGATTTCTAGCAAGACTACTCCAATGTCATAAACATCATTCTTACACTCATGTTCGACCCTGCAACATACATAGTAATTAACAAAAACAATCCAGTATAAATGTGTGCGTGTGTGTTATTTCTTTTAATTTAATTAAACTATCACCCAATAGACAAAGTATACAATAGCTTTTAAAGCTTTTGTGAGATATTGAAACATTATATAAGAAAATAGAAGGCCTAATGATCCAGATTGTTAGCAATAATTTAGCACTGTCAATGTAATGACAGAATTTTACTAGACAATAACATAGCTGAAATGAAGTTGGGAAAACCAGAAATCACAGAGTAATGCATTTCTTTAAAACTAGAGGTAGACTCAACGATGAGGAACTTCGTTTAAGATGGTCCCATTGTGTTAATGATTATCAGTAACTAAACCTGAATAACATTAATACGATTAACAGGAAGGCAGTCAAGATGAATTCCGAAAGGAACTTAAATTTGAGGCTTTTTGGAGATTAATTTATAATTTTGTGGAAAAAGAGCTTCATGCTGAAGGTTCTCTAGACTCAACACCAAATAGTGGAATTTCTTGACTATATTAATTTGTGTATAAATTCAAAAAGCATTCAACTGGAACTATAATAGTGTAGCCATACTACATATTCAATAAAACCAAAGCTAATATGTGACTTGTGTATAATTTTTGAAAATAAACATGTTATTACCTAGCTTGAATGCTTCCTTTCACTGAGGGAGAAGAAACTGTAGTGCCAACCTGAAGGCTTACAAAAACAAAAGTTAACTCAGAGAAAAATGTCAAGTTGGAATTCATTCACCAGATAGATATATATCTTGTTAGGCCTTACCATTCCCCTATTTTCAGCTAAAAGAGGCAGGTTATAACTGCTTATTTTTACATGAAGATTGTGATCCAATAACACATTTGTTATCTTCAGATTATTTGATTTTACACCAGGAACAGTCCCTGTATGCAGAAACTGAATGCCCTTTGCAACTCCAATTGCCGCTACTATTCTCCGCGCCCAAGTAAGCTTTCTTCCTGGAGGTGCTTCTGCCAAATTAATTGTTAGGGATAAATATTCAACTGCTGAATGCCAAAATAATTAGGGAGGGAATCAAACAAAGATGCATCAGAAACCAGTTAGTGAGTACAGGACAACTCTCCATCTCAACCTATATGATATGCATACATGTTGAACAACTCAAAATACTCAATAGGTCTCACCTAGAAATCTTCTTCTGGAAGTTTATGAATGATTATTAAAAAAATATATTTATATATGTTATTTGGAATCTGATGCTTTAGATTTCACAGAATACTTTAATCAACAAAAAAAATGATTTGTGTTGGTTCCACATGCATTAAGTATAGAGTATGGGATATCATCTTGCAATGACTTTCTATGTAGAGCAAAACAATTTGGTCATAGGAGGAGCTCAGACCTTCATGGAATAAACTATAAAGTAATTGCAAATGAAACCCATTTTTCTGGTTAGCAGTATAAGCAAGTAGGAAAATAACTTTACCAGAGATGGAGCCTCGTAGCGTTCCATTGGGAACGAACTCAAATATAAGAAATATTCTGCTGACGCCTGAATCGTCTGGATGGCACTCGATGCAATGTCCAAGTGCGCTAACCAAATGACTATGTCTCAGTTTTGAAATCAACTCAATGAGATGTGTATAGACCTGGGGACTATGCCTCTTCCTCATTTTTAAGCATCTTATAGCAACAAGTGTTCCATCAGGGAGCTTCCCTCTATATATCTGGCATCAATGTACAAGAGAAACAAATTATTGGGAAGCAGCGACTTAGAAAATATGCATACGAGGTAATGAGGACCTTCAAGAAAATTCGTGGAGAAGAAATGATAAAATCTATCTGGTGGTATAACATCAATGAATGGCAGACTATCCTGGAGTTTGTTAGTGAATCATGTGGATCTTTTCAAAACAGGTAGAGTTTTACAGTTTTACCCATTCTTGCAAAATTCCATTGTTTACCTATTCAGGTTTGGATTTAGTTATTTAAAAGGTTGATCTAGATGATGCAAACTCAAAGACAATATTTTATTTGGGTTTAACTTTATGAAACACGAATTAATCCATGTTACATGGACAGCAAGAAGTACATAAGTAAAACTATTTGACACGTGTTGAATTCAATAAGGTGAATGTGTCCGGCATGCCTATATCGAAAGCATACTCAAGAGAAGCCTACTTAAATGGACTAGATGTGGTTCTGCTACCTCTTTCACAGATTATCTTTTTGCTCCCTTTACACTTTTAATGTTTTTTTTGTTATAAGATTTATCTACATGTTGTAACTATAACGAATGCATACCTGACCATGTGAACCTTCACCTAGTAATGTTGAGTCATCAAAGTTATTGGTGGCTTCCTTGAGCTCCTCCAAACCAAAACTTCTATAAGCAGGAAGGCTAGCTCCCAGCTTCATTGTTTCTGTTATATATTCTGCAGAGAGAGGATTCTTATAGTGCCATTATCAAGGAGTGGTAATGTTAATCTATTTATCTTCTCCCAAACTTTGAATTAAGCAAATGCCTGGAGTTTAAGTAGGATAAAATATGAAGCAGTCAACTCAGAGTTCAATAGTTGATACATAATTAATGAAAATCAACAAGCATCTTTGGATGATTCACAAATTGTAAATCGCTCATTGAGTGTGTGAAACTGTATCATTTTAAATTAAAGAACATCCATCCAACTGAACAAGATTTACTATATTCTCCATATTTCTGAATATGCAAGGTGGAAAAGAAAAAAGCTCGGTATCTTTTTTCTAACCTAAAAACTCTAAAGCAAACTAATATGAGCTTTTCTGTGACTTCAAATTTCCTTGTCCAATTTGGCTAGTACTTAGTTAATGTAAATTTTTTTTATTTTTATGTAATTAGTAGTTCTTGAATAATAAGCCTTAAGCCCTGTATATGAAAGAGAAGCAGGAAAAGTTGGTTTCCAAAGAAACAACTGCAAAAAGGAAATCATTTTTCTCATCATACAAATGATGGAAAAGGAAGGAAATGCTGAACTTACTTGCATCTGAGAGTTGCTTAGCTATGTTCACTGCTGACACGGTGTCTGTAATTAACCTTATTTGTGGAGTTTTAGCGTTGTGCTCGCCATATAACCTCTTAACAGCCATGAAAACTCCACCAACAACTGCAATTACACCCACAAGACCTCCCAGTACTGCACTTGATGCAACAACTTGTTTAGCATGAGGTCTCTTATGATTTTCCTTAGTAGGTGGTATTTGCACTGCCAGAGCTTCATTGTGGCACAAGTTAGAAGGGTACTGCTTCTGATCTTCATATGTCAAACAATTCTCAGAATACAGAATAATCCTGCTCTTTGAATCCATTTTCAGACAAGTGGGCAAGTCCCCAGTCAGAAGATTTGAGGACAAATTGACAAAAGCAAGCTCATCATTGCAAGATATGTTCTGGAAGAGTACCCCAGTGAATTTATTTCCAGCAATGTCAAGATAACTAATGGAAGGCAGTGACAATATTGATGGCAGAAATGGCCCTACAAATTCATTCAATGAAATGTCAAGCTTCTGAAGCTGATAACAGGAGCCTAATGTTGCAGTCTGGATTCCCAAGCGAAACTTGTTCTTTCTGAGAACAAGGGTGACTAACTTGTTAGGCAAACTGGGAAAATGAGGCCCAAAATAGTTGTCCTCCAAATCAAGAACTTGCAAGTTTGTCAAGTTGGTAAGATCAGGCACTTCCCCTGAAAAGTAGTTGTTTGAGAGGGAGAGAACTCTGAGGGTTTCCAAAGAAGCCAAAGAAAGTGGCAGAGACCCATTAAGCATATTGTGTTTTAAACTTAGCACAGACAACACTGATAATGAACTAATCCAAATTGGAACTTGACCAGTGAACTTGTTATGGTCAATAATGAATGTCTGAAGGTTCCTCAGAGATGAAATTTGCAGTGGGATGGAACCACTCAAATAATTTGTGCTTACATTGAGTATCTCCAGTGAAGATAAATGGCCAATAGTAGAAGGCATTGGCCCCCACAAACCAAGAGAAACCAGAGAAAGTACTTTCAAGCTTGGTAGGCCAACAAGAGTGGCAAAGAAAGAGTGTACAGAAAAATCATGAGGCAGAGGAGGAAAACCATTGTTGCCAGTAATGTGGAGCTGGGTTATGTTGCCTTCATAACATGAAAGAGTCAGAGATGGAGTTGATTCAATGTTGCAGAAGTCTCTGCTGTTCTTGAAGCTCCTGGTTAAGGCTGGTGGGTAGTTGAGAAGCTGCTGGATCTTCAGAAGGGTTTGTGACTGGGAGGGTTGTAGTTGGTTTGAGTGATGGACAGAAAGGAAAACTATCAACAGAAGAAGATAAGCTGGTTTTTCCTTTACAACCATTATTGAAATGGTTAATTAGATGAGTCTTCTGTGAAGTTAAAAGAAGTACAAGACCCAAGCTGAAGAAACAGTACCACTGATAAAATGATGATCTTTGTTTCCCCTTGTTGCTCTTTGTTATTTTTGCCTTCTGTGATTCTTCTTTTCAGGGCTATACTCAGTTCTTGGCTCGTAAAAAAGCTTAAACCCAGCTTATGGGGAATGAAAAAACTAGCTTTTGCTAGCAAATATGATGACACTTTCAATTGCATCAAACTGACTTATTAGCCCTTTAAAATAGATTCTCAATTTGTAAATTTTTTTTATGGGTCCTGTTTGCTAATTAAAGTTCTGAACCCAACTACATAAGTGTGCTAATTATGCAAAGTACTTCTGTACCAACTGACTATTGTTTATTGTCTTAAATAGAATTGACTTCATAGGGGATAGGGATTCTCTTTTCAACACTAATATAAACCGCTTGATGTCATGATAAGTTTATACCTAACAACATTCTTTGCTCTCTTTTTCAAAAATTTTTGTAGCCTGATTGTATTACCTGACATGATAATATATTGTTTTTAATTTCTTCAAATTATAATACATATATAATTATAAAAATCTTAAATCTTGAATCTTAACTTAAATAATAACTATAATTAAAATTGATTGATAACATGATTAACATCAGACAAATTTTTTTCATTCTATTCCCATTTGAAAGAAAGCTAGTAATTTTTTTTTGTGTCAGAAATAAAGCTAGTAAATTAGTAATTAAGCAGAGTCCATGGTCCATGCAGTTCACATGAAGTAGATAAGCAATTAATGCACTGCAGATGGGCAACTTCATCAGAAGGAATAATAAATGAGTTCTATACTAAGTCCTCGAAAAAAGCAGTGGGCATTGAAGTTGTAACTTGTAAAGCGTTTCTGCGTGACAAAGTAGGGATGGTAATTATTCTCGTCTCTGCTAAGTCTTGCGGGCCCCGCTTTAATTAAGTAGGTACGGTAATATCACTCTCCGTCTGATGGGTTTCGTATAGTCATTTAATTTAATAAATATATTATATAATATTAATTTTATAATTATATTTTAATTTTATGTTATAATTTTTATTAATCATATAAATTTATAGTGTTATATTCTAATTTAATAATATTTTAATATAATATATTTATATTAGTGTATTTTATCTATATTATATTATATATTTGTATTAATTTAATATTATTTTAATAAAAAAATGTAAAAAAAGAAATATAAAGTCCCACATACCCAACGGGCAGAGATGGTATTGGCAAACCCAGCCCTACCCCGGCCTGTTGACACCCCTACCCAAAAGCAAAATAAATTATGCAACAATCAAACCTGAAATAAAATTTTTACAGAACAAAGTACACAAATAAATGGAAGTGTCAGCTGTACAATTGTCTTTTATATCAGAAACTGACACATAATACCAAAGAAAAGGTTATTGTGTGTGTGCTTGATTATATTCTATTTCTATGAATTTTGACAAACAAATAAGAAAAAGCGAAATGGGGTCCTGTATATTTGTCATCTCTGCTCCATCTGTCATCTTCTACTGGGTCCAAATTTTATCATGTGATCTGAAGTGGTTTTGAATAATGGTCCGATGATTTTTTTACAACCTAAATAGACAGACCCTAACTTCTATTATTGTGAAGCAGTGGAAGACAGCCCAGAAATTTACATATGTTTTGGCCGATGAAAGTGACATATATACATGCATGCGTTCTAACTTGTAAGTGGTTCACGGGAGCTCAGACGCTCTACAAAAGTAGCAAAAGAATATAACCACACGATTTAAAGTGCCTATAAGGGAGAGGATACTGCACTATACTATCAAATAATTAACATTACTATGTATAAAACATATTTAAAAAAATTAGTTTTAAAACTCGGTATTTGATCCTTATATTTTATGTTTTTCGTAATATAAAAATATGTTTAACCAACTAAAAATTTCAACTTTTGTTCAAAATCAAATTGAAGTTTACAACTTACATATATGGATTTTTATTATTTTTTAGTAAAATTCGTGAGCTTATTAGTTTCTAATTGAGAAAAAGTTTCATTTTAGTTATAAAATGTTCTTAAATTACAAATAATATAAAACACTGAAATTTGGAAACCACATTTTTAGGATAAAATATAAGAACCAAAATTATTGTTTTCGCTAAAAATTACATAGCACATACACATATACCTCCAAATCAGTCATTTTCTTGAGGAAAATTCTCCACATTAAACAAGTGGGTGATATGGTCCATTCCTCAAGAATGCAAACAAAGAAGTTGTCTTTGTCAGTCAGACAGTTTCACATCTTGGAGTCACGGGTGAGCCTCTGAATGCATATTTTATTATTCAGTAATCAGTGCCTTTATTTATAGGGCTGCTAAAGTTTCAGAGAATTCAACGATTGTCGTTTAAAGAGGTATGTTTATAAGAATGCTTTATGTCAAAAACTATGAAGCTAAGTGCCCACATGTTTTAGGTCCTGTTACTCCTGTGGTGTCTGTTCAAGTCTTCAAGTCTAGGCCAAATTTCTAATTTGTTCAGTTAAATTGAAATCTTAAAAAAATTAACTGAGAATAATTGGCACAAGAATTGTGTAGATGATCATCTTTAGGAAAATTTATATTAGGCAGTGTTGGGATCAACAAGGGAGTGTTGATAGATTGGCAAAGCAAAAGTGTGAAAAAAAATAAAAATAAAAATAAAAATAAAATTCAATTAGACTGATCGATGTGAGATTTTTGTTTAGGGTTTAGAATAACCATTTTAGACCTTAAGATTTAGGCTTTATCGCTTAAAGCCCAAAATTCAAGAACTAAACCCTAAACGATGAATAGGTGCCGATGGATCAGGGATTATTTTATTTTTATAATTTTTGCATGGCTGATCATCTACCCTCCTTTGTCGATCAATGCATGCTCTGCATTGTAAACACCGCAACAAAACCAAACTCTGTTATTAGGTACAAAAAT
>QANT01000537.1:0-12239 GCA_003254885.1 Purshia tridentata
CAAAAACTCAAAACTAAATCTTAACTCAATAAGAACTACACTTTAAAAATGAAAAAATTACACTTTAAAAGTGTAACTCATAACGACTCTAAGAACTGTGAATATTGCCCTATGATACATGACGAGCATTGCAGGCGATCAAAAACTTACAGAGGTAACTTTCTTATAAATCTGTGCTGGATTTTTACTTTCATTATAAGGGTATTCACAGGTCACCATTTCTAACATGCACATGCCAATATAATAAACATCGACTAATTCATTATACTCCTCTTCATAAAGCTCTGGAGCGATGAATTCCGAAGTGCCAATCACATTGTGAGCAGTAGATTGCTGCATGACTATTGCCAATCCAAGATCTCCAATTTTAATTTCTCAATTATTTCCTTTGACAAATATGTTGTAATCTATATGAATAATTAGAAGATTGTTAGAATGCAGATAGTGTAAGCCTTAAAGAATCTGCATTGCCCAGTTCTTGATAGCGTTTAGCTCAAAGCTTAATATTTGTTTGCTTTTTCCGATACGTAGATTAATTCAAAACAGTAGGGAATAGTATTTGACAATGGAAACTAAGTAAAACTAGAAAATCAAGAGGTGGGGAGAGAGAGTGGGTGGAGAAGATTGGGGTTTAATAGTAAAAAATAAAAAATCAGTGGTTTATTGGTCAGTGAGTTTGTTTTTAATGGGTTCTGACTAATATATCTTTTAATTAATTATATTTTGAGTTGAAAATGCGAAGCAAGCTAGCGAGGAAACCTGAAATTAATTCTAGAGGGACGAGCCGGTGTCAAGAAAGTGGAGAGCAGGAGTCAGAGTTGCACGTGGTAACGCCTTTATTGCTGCGCTTTCCCCAAATCCAGATTCCACAGTTTCCGAATACAGTGAATGCTGATGCGTGTAGACAAATTAAGAGGGCAATCATTATCCTTATTAGGACTTAATTAAGAATAAAATGTAATTTACAACTACTCTTCCACTTTTGGATAAGAGGGTAATCATTACATTTAATTTACTTCAGTTGTCCAGTGACTATTGCGTATATTAATAAAGTTAATTTGTTAATTAATGATCTTGTTCCCCTTTTCTTTCGGTTTTAATTATTTTCAAATTAAGAAATTGATTATGGAAATTAATTAGTCACAAATTCACAATTATGTATCCCAAACACAAGGGTCCACTCACCCACTGACGCACGTTATGGCGGAAGCTAGAGCCAGCCACAGCCACTATATCAATTTTTGCAAAGTTAAGTTGGTGCGGGATGTCTAATTGTAATGTGCATGGATACATAGAAGAGTTACAAGTGGAAGAGTAAGTATCTGTTTGTTTAGGTTCCTAGAATGCTTCATCATCTATACAACAACAAAATAGCCATTCCAAATCTTTTTTTTTTTTTTTTTTTTTTTTTTTTTTTTTTTTTTTTTTTTTTTTTTNTTTTTTTTTTTTTTTGGCCAAGAGCCATTCCAAATTTTAAAAATTTTAAATGGCATATTACCAGTCGTACCTAAAAGGACATGAGGTATATGACCAGATCGATCGATCACATGGATGTGAAATTATGTGGAGCCCTTTAGGCCATGCATGCATGCAGGTCCACTGTTATTATGTCGGCTTCTTAATTAATGCCAAAGGGATACACCAAGCTGCTGGTTAGTGGTTAGTGCATAGTTCTTCTCTAAAATATTGAATTGATGGGCAGCTAATATTAGGTACAATATATCTTCTACATGATCCACCAGGTTGGGCAGCCATATATATATATATATATATACATATATAGTGGGAGGCTACAATGTAAGAATCCCACAAATTTCTAGTTCGTGAAATCCTCCTTTTGAGGCACACACGAGTTGTTTTGTACCAATCTGAACCGTTCATTTTTTACATCTCCATTAATAAATCATCTTTGCAAAAAATTAGCCAAATAAAAAACCATTTGCCTATTTAACTTTGAACAAACAAGTAAATGATTTTATAAAAAATATTTGGTTCGTTCTTGTGTTTGGTCAAAGTTAAATAGGCAAATGGTTTTCTATTTGGCTAATTTTTTACAAGGAAGATCTATTAATGGAGATGTAAAAAATGAACGGTTCGGATCAGTATAAAACAACTCATGTGAGTCCCACAACGGGATCCTACAAACTAGAAATTTGTGAAATTTCCACATTGTAGCCTTCCTGCACACATATATATATATATATATATATATATATGGCATATCTAGATCTAGGTCAGTTTACCTATGCATTGTAATGAGTACACGTGCACTGAGAAAATATTTACTAGATAAAAAGCTAAAGCTTTTGTTTAGTTTACGATTTCCTAATTGTTGCTAATGATCAGAGATAACGAGGAGATATTAGTCTTTCGCTTTATCATTTGTCCAATATTGAAATGTCTGATTGGGTTTAGGTAGCGATAGTCATGTTAAATTAATGAGATACATATAAAATTTGAATTCAATAAATTTTTTTTTGTGAAAAAATTAAATATCACCAGTAGACCAATAATTCGTGACGAATTATATATAACTTTGACTTTAGTAAATGTTAATTATATATTTTATCAGAATATTAAAAAGAATAATTATGTTGTACCCAAGATCAATAGTTGGGCCCAAACAATGCTGGAATTAGTATGGGCCGCCATGAATACAACCATCATTCTTTAAAAAACTCAAAAAATACTAAACAAAAAACAAAAAATCTATTAAAAAAAAAAAGAAGAAAAAGAAGATGGAACACAGCNAGAAGAAGAAGAAGATGGAACACAGCTAAGCTGAGGGTGGGCTGAATTGGAGCAGGTCCAGCGGCGGCAAATCCATGGAACTGAACCTGCCCACTCCATAACGTAATGGACCGGCAACAATAAATTCCACACAAATGACATACCAAACCTACTTCTTAAGCTACCTCAAGACTTGTGTTACCTCAATTAACCAATAAATCACTCATTACGCCGCCAAGCCATTACAATTATTTGATTTTCATATTAATTAATCTCATCCATCTGCTTAATTAATCCTTAACCTCACTCCTCACTCATTTTTCAAACATTAATTTGTTTCTTCATTCTCAAGTTCAAATCTCCTACGCCGGCTCTACTCCTTTTCCTATCCATTATTTTCTTCCTCCTGGCAGACTTAGCCCGGCACACGTTTACGTAAAACTGCTTCTTCATGAATCATGAACCTTTATTGCCAAGAAAACGGCCCTTATTTCCTTGGTCATTCACCTGAAAACCTCTATATAATGATTAAAAACATTCACATTCTTCAAATCATTGTCATTCACCTAAAAACATTCACAGTAATCCATATTCATATTCATTCTTTCATACGTTCGTTAATTAATTATCCTTGTTTCCCTACCTAGCTAGTGATCATAATTCATTATAGATCATACCCCATTTGTTATACTAGTCTCTAATTGCAACCATGAATATGGTTACTGGTACTTTCATCATCAACTTCTTTGCCATAGCTTTGTGTGCTTTTATGGCTACTTCTCAAGCACTACTAGACCCGACCCAGATGTCCACGGCAGTTCTCATAACCGTTGACCAATCCGGCAAAGGAGACTACACGAAAGTACAAGATGCCATTGATGCCGTGCCCCCCAATAACTTAGAGCTTGTGTTTATTCGGGTCAAGCCCGGAATCTATGAAGAAAAAGTTAGTGTCCCAGCAAACAAGCCCTTTATAACAATAAGTGGAACCAAGGCAGCTGACACTATAATTACATGGAACGACAGTGGGTTGATTTTTGAATCTCCAACGTTCTCGGTCTTAGCTTCCGATTTTATAGGCCGCTATCTCACAATTCAGGTACATATATTTCCAAAAATGTTCTCTTGTCATATTATAAATTCGAATATAAGTTATTTCTTGAAATAATTTGTATAAAAAATTTACTGATTTTGAGGGTTATTGTTTATAGAATACACATGAAGCGGGTGAGAAAGCAGTGGCACTAAGAGTGTCTGGGGATAGAGCAGCATTCTATGGGTGTAGAATTTTGTCCCATCAGGATACGCTACTTGACGATACAGGCAGGCACTACTACAGCAACTGTTATATTGAAGGAGCCACTGATTTTATATGTGGAAATGCTGCCTCTTTTTTTGAGGTAACAAATTGTATATATATATATTTTAACATTAATGCTAGAAGGGGTATATTTATAGTATATAAAAAATTTAAAATTGACATATGATGTTTGGATTCATGAATTTACAGAGGTGCCATTTGCATTCAATTTCGGGAGGAGGCGGAGCAATAACGGCACAACGAAGGATGTCGCCGGCGGAGGACACGGGGTTCACATTCTTTGGGTGCAAGATCAGTGGGGTCAAAACGGCAGTGCTCGGAAGGCCGTGGGGAAGCTATTCGAGGGTCGTTTTTGCCTTCACGTACATGTCGAATGTGATACTGCCACAGGGTTGGGACGACTGGGGAAACTCAGCCGACGAATTAATTGGTGTTTACTATGGGCAGTACAAATGTTCTGGGCCGGGAGCGGCAATATCAAAAAGAGTGGAATGGGTACACAGCGGCCTTACCAGCGAAGAAGCGGCGCCGTTTTTGAGTAAGGACTTGATTGATGGCAAGGCTTGGATAAGGTCCGCGCCAACCACTTTCAAGAAGAAGAAAGCATTTTCTTCTACCAATGTTACAGCTGGAAATAACTAGCTTGTAATAATCAATCCATATATGTATGTGTACATAGAAATTTAGGGTTTGCCATCACCTTGTTCTATATTAATTAATTACGTGCCATTTGTTAATCAATTGATTCAATTCATTTCTTGCCTGGGAAGGCTGGGATATGTACATTATTACATATATATAATTCAATTAATTTCCTAAACTGATGTATGTATAATTCAATTAATCTTCTAAACAAGTCAATAAATGGTCCACTTGTAATAAAAATAATAACTTTAAAAGCCTTTTGGATTATTAAGGTGAATAAGCTAAAAGTTAAATTAGACCGATCTCTTTTATTTAACCAAAAACAAAAACAAAAACAAAATGACTTTGACTTTTGCTATTCCAAATATTCTCATACTGATAGTTAGAGGCTTAGAGCATATGAAGTTTGATAGGGTCAAGCCTCATGGACAACTATATAGATATATTAGGCACTTTCGAATTCCTCCAATGAGATCAAAACCAAACTTAGCTTATGTTCAAGGCTTCAACACCACGAACCATCACACACCTAAACACTCAATAATACTACCTCAAACTCAAACCCTCGTTCAACAGTAAAAGCCCTAAATTTATCTCAACAAAGAAATCACACCCATTTGTCTTTTTCATGGTTTTTTAACGCATGCATATAACAAGGATCAAATCCCCTGATAGCCCAACCTAGAGTTAGAGAGATTACCAATTCACACAAAATGAAACCCATTTAAATACAAGAGTACAAATTATCTAAACTTCCTCAAGTGATACTCTTGCTCTTACACTCTTCCAATGGAGGAAAGAATGTATGGGTCGAGAAAATTAATCGTTCAAGGCTTCAAATCTAGTTATGATATCTCATAAAATTATCGTATATTCTTGTAATATGGACCCAAAATCTAATAGATAAAGGAAAATTAATGGTAAATGAGATATCAAATGACAGACCAATTTATCACAACTAGACATATCAACATGTCTAACACATGATATTTTACTCACTTCTATATAAATTGTACATTACCAATTAATTTACCACAACTAGACATATCAACATGTCTAACACATGATATTTTACTCACTTCTATATAAATTGTACATTACCAATTAATTTACTAGAACTAGACATATCATAGACAAAATAATCATCATTTCGTTAAAAGCTCAAAGAATTTCTCTATGTATATTTCATGTATCATCATTTACATTACCAATTTACCAATTTACTGGAACTAGATATTTCACGTACTTGCAAGAACAACCACAATCCCGAAGAGAAGTTGTCTATATATATACTTTATATACATTACGTGTTGTTGCATGTGGAGCTGTGGCTATTATATATATAGCTTAATTGGGTGTGTTGATGATAGAGTGGACTCGTGTCACAAGCAAAATAAGACTAGTCATGAACTAAATAATCGTGACATGCATCTTCGATCTAATCTTTTAGCTTTGATTTGAAATTTGGATGTATGCTATACTGCTATTCCTGGCATACTGCTCATTCTAATCCCAAATTAATATACATAAAGGGGAAACTTTTGCTAAGGTGGTGCCGCCTTATATCTAGAAAAACTGTGGGCTGCTAGATCGACTATTTATACACATAAAGTTAACTTATTAACGTGGCCCTGCACCAAATATCTATTTGCTTGGGGTCTGGATAAGAACAAAGTAAATTCAAGATAAGACCCCACCGTTCAGTCACTCACCGTCAACACCATATATACATGATTAATTTCTCAATAGATTTACATCAAGTCAATCAGGAAGACATACAGTCATTTGTGTATCGTTCAAGGCTCAAAGCAATTTGAAAGAAAATGGGTTCGCTAATGGCAGGATGGAACTCACCCTTCCTAAATACTAAGTCAGGTAATCCCATATGACATGTCTAGCGAGTGTTGAGTACGCTCGTTTTCCCATTTTAGAAATTAATGATAGCTAGTTGAGATACTTTGCTGATAAATAGTTTATTAATAGACAATTAAGTTTAATTAATTTCGATCAGATGAATACAAGAGGAATCGGTCACTGACCAAGGAGGAGATTGAAGCTTACTGGAGACTAAACAAGAAACCCACAGACGAAGGTCTCAAAGAAGACATTTCTAGGCCATCTGATCATACCATAATCATTCAGGTATCGAATTCGCCCTTCGTGTGTACGTGTTTAATTGTTTTGGGTGCATATTTATATGCTTTATTTGTACATGCATAAGATAAATGACACGAAATACCCTCATGAATATGAACAGGAAAGCAGAGTTGATTATGAAGATTCCGGAAGAAAATTTAAAAAATCAAGCAGTATGCCTGTACCCAGAACAAGGGAGGCTTTTATGGACAAGGATAGTACAGCAACCAGGTCACCTCATGACAAAAATGGCTGGTAAGCCCACTTCAATCCTTCACGGCTATAGTCCGGTCTTAATAAGCAAATCAGGCAATCGCTTTAGACCCTTCAATTTTATAGATTTTCTAATAACGATTTTTATGAATACTTAACCAAAAAAGTAAAGTCACCTCGGAGGCTCGGACCTAAGATCTTAGGACTGAGCCACCTCATAACTTTTCTTCTTCTGGGTTTATAAAATATCTGTCATGATCATAACAATAATCTCTTAATCCTTTGGTGGGTGGGTGCAGGTGGACTCGAAGCAACTGGGCATTTCTGAATGAACCCCCTGTATCTGATCAAGTCGCTTCCAACACTTACTCATCACAGTTCCATGTACCCACCTGGGCTTCCAAATCAAATGCCCCCGACTGAACAATAACTACTTAATCCAGTTCCTCAAAGCCCATCTCAACTGGCCCATCACGGCCTCCTACACTACCAAAGTCCAGAGTATTTTTTGTGTTTTTTTTTTCTTTCTTTTTTGGTGGTCTAATAATTCAGAGTTAAATGTGGACCTTAGACAATTATAAGATGAGTATGATAAAGCAGCTGCTAAAGTTGCGTGTCTATGACTTGTATCAGCTGTGTATATAGAGTATGTTTTAGGCTTTTAGCCAAAAAAAAACAAAAAAAAAAACANAAACAAAAAAAAAACATATATATGTAAATATACACAAGTGTTTATATACTATATAATGGGGATGTATCTGATTTAGCTCTTTATTATTAAATTTTTTTCTTTATTTTTTATTTTATTGGGATTTGCTGAGCTGCCTATAGTGGTTGGGCGTTAGTAATAGTGGTTGGAATGAGCCCGAGGAGTCTAAAAATTAGGCCCGTAAAAAACTGACCAAATGGGTCATCCAGTGAATTAAAAATTGAGGCCCAAATAGAGCTGAGAAATATTATTTAAAAAGAAAAAAATTAAACATATTGTTGCAAATTGCAATGCAACTGAAATGTGGAACATCCGGCTTATCTTTCTTATAATCTTTTTTCAATATATGATTCGTTTGTGAGTGGTTGAATGCAAACAAACATGATCATGCTTTCTTGTGCTCTACGCTATTATCATTGTGCCTTACTGCCTTGTCTGAATTCGAATAATTTGTTAGTGCCTAGGGGTACTATAAATTAAGATCCTTATTGAAAGGAGCTGGGCCTTTGATAAAGAAAGATTGAACTGGGTCCTATCTTACATATTCATTCATAATGGACCTACCTGGTCTTGTACACATGAGGCCTGATTTCATTAAAAAATTAAAAAATTACGTTATCATGCGAACGGTGGGGTCCATTTTGTGAAACGACACCAACGTGAAGAATAATAAAATCCAAACGTCGGATTTGCCGTTTTGCCCTTCACCAAACCCTTTTCTGGCCAGTTCTACGAGGGTAATTCCGACTTTTCACGTAGAATGCTTCTAACTTAAGGAAAAATTAATCTAATGGATTGCTCAACCAAAGCTTGGATTAATTTGCTGTGCATTGTGGAAGTGGTAGTAGGTAGCTGATACTGAAAACATAGTCCCACAAAAGTGATAACAAGTTGAACAGTCAGTCCCACCATTTGTCACCATCAATTAGTTCCACCAACAATGCTATCAGATAATGAATCGTCCATAAATTGCGCTCATACTCCCTCTCATTAATTCATAACTTCAAAAAATAAAAAGAAACAAGCACTCCCACAATCTCTTTGATCGATCCAATGGCTGAGAAAAGCAAGATTTTGATAATTGGAGGCACTGGATACATTGGCAAGTTCATTGTTGAAGCAAGCGCAAAGGCTGGCCATCCCACCTTTGCTCTTGTGAGAGAGAGCGCAGTCAATGACCCTGTTAAGGGAAAGCTCATTGAGAATTTCAACAACTTGGGAGTCACTTTGCTCCATGTACATATACCATATCTCTCAGTTTTGTGCTTTGAGGGTTGAGAATCTATATATTAATGGAAGTGTTGTATATTGATGTGGGCCTTGCAGGGTGATCTGTACGACCATGAGAGTTTGGTGAAGGCGATCAAACAGGTGGACGTGGTGATATCAACTGTGGGTAACATGCAGCTAGCAGATCAAACCAAGATCATTGCCGCCATTAAAGAAGCTGGTCATGTCAAGGTTGGTTGGTGTCTCTTAAACTACATAATCAAATTAATCAAAGTTTTCTAAACAGTATTATAATTTGAACCCACTACTCCAACAACTATGATATTAGTGTTTCATTTAATATTGCTTCAGAGATTCTTTCCCTCCGAGTTTGGAAACGATGTGGATCGTGTACATGCTGTTGAGCCAGCCAAGTCTGCATTTGCAATCAAGGCACAAATCCGCCGTGCTATAGAGGCAGAGGGCATCCCCCACACTTATGTGTCCAGCAACTGTTTTGCAGGCTATTTTCTGCCCACATTGGCACAGCCAGGATTCAGTACTTCTCCACCCAGAGACAAAGTCATCATCTTAGGGGATGGAAATCCAAAGGGTATCAACCAAAATATATATATATTCTTCAATTTTCAAATTCAAAGCATATCAAATTTTGGTACTCAATGTACATTGCATTTCTCTTCTTTCTTTATATTGGTACAGCAATTTTCAACAAGGAGGAGGACATTGGAACCTATACAATCCGGGCTGTCGATGACCCCAGAACATTAAACAAAGTCCTCTACCTCAGGCCTCCCAGAAACATTTACTCATTCAATGAGCTTGTTGCCCTTTGGGAGAAGAAGATTGGCAAACCCCTTGAGAAAGTCTATGTTTCAGAGGAGAAACTTCTCCAGGATATTCAAGGTCAGTGATTAACATTTAACAGAGCCTTTTTAGAATATGCTATAGGGTCTTATTTGAAAACAAATCTTGATTTCAATGTACTTGCAGAGGCCCCAATTCCAATCAATGTGATATTAGCAATCAACCACTCTGTCTTTGTGAAGGGAGACCATACCAACTTTGAGATTGAGCCATCGTTCGGAGTAGAGGCTTCTGAGTTATACCCAGACGTTAAATACACCACTGTGGAGGAGTACCTTGACCAATTTGTTTGAGAAATAAAGACACTACTGCTAAGATGTTTACAGTTTACTGAATGAATACAAGTAATTTAAGTACTGTTTGTAATACGAGCTCCCTGTTTCTTGTTTATGATGAAATATATATCTACATCAAGTCGTGTTACATGAATTTACCTTATGAATAAGTGTTTGATCAAATAACACATTTGTGGTTTGCTCTGCTTTTGATCAGAGATGTCTAGCACTTACAGTATTGCAAAGTATGTAGCTTTGGTAACTAAATATCCGTAATCCGTCAAATTAATTGGCTCTGGAGGGGTGCTACCATAAGATCAAATCGAAGACGTTCAGAACACATACCCACGTACTTGCAAGAACAACCACAATCATGAAAAGAAGTTCTCTATCACGAGTATATATCCATCTCTCATTACGATTTGTTGCGGACCTTTGTGGCTACATATGGATGGTGACATTTTTAATACCAGAAAGCCAGTGCAGTGCTTTCTTTTGTACTGACAAGTCACATTTACATTTTCCTTCCAAAGATGACCCGCGAGGCTCAAAATCAAACGTGGGAGCTTTTTATCCAAACTAGCTTTCATGCATCAATAAGATGAAAACTAAAAGATTCTGGCCTTAAATTTGTTGAACATTTTGTCCGAAATTAGTCTTACTGATCACCAATCTCAATGATTCTGACAAGACCTTTCCAAGATTGCTTTCTTCAGTCCCCACAGATGGTTTTTGTTCCGAAATTGGAGTTGGTGCTGGTGCTGGTGTTGGGGTTGGCCCTTCTGTAGTGCTTCTTATTGGATGTTTCATTGCATAACCTATCATTCTTAATCTTCTAACCTTGATTCCTTCAATTTTCTCAGCTAAAAAATATGAAGCAGAAGAAGAGGTTACAATAATTTCAAAGTATCAAGAAATAGAGCAGAAAATTAAGTGTAAAAGAAAATATTCATGTATGACAGTCTGAGTATTTCACTATTTCTTACCATTTGATTCCAAGTAAGGCTTTGAAGTCTCTGACAATAAAATGAGTGTGGGAGTGATGATGGTGAGGACAGCCCAGAAGAACAATATCACAACATAAGTTCTCCCACTCATTTGTTGCCCGTTGGAGTGGAAGAAAAGCTTCAACTTGTTTTGTGGGAGGAATGTTGTGGTTTGAGGGTTTTAAGGCAATAGTTGGAATAGAGAGAGAGAGAGAGAGGAGAAACCTTGATTAAACTCCTTAGCTGGCCTCATCGTGTCTAAAAAACGATTTCTTCGGGTTTAATATACAAAAGTCAAGTAATAACAAATGTCAAGTCATTATTAACAACTAAACTTGTGATTTCGTTGTTCAGTTGTTGGAGGGTTGTTGTACCAATTAGGTGTGTGATGGTACATCTATCTGGCATATCAGCCCACCCAAATGATGTCTTAATTATGGTCCCCTTGCTTAATACCTCGATTTAATTAATATGCTCATTGCTCACTATCGCCCTTCAGGAGCTCATGTCAAACTCTCTCTCTCTCTCTCTCTCTCTCTCTCTCATATCCACTTGGTGAGAAAGTTATAAAGAAATCATTACTCTTTTCCCATAACAGCCTAAGCACCATTTCTGCACGGCTAGTTTATAAATGAGAGCGATAGACGGAGTGGGCCACATGTTTTCAAGGGTAGATAAGTAGATATAAACAGAATATAAGTACTGGCTTATGTAATTGTAAACCATATAAGCAAAATCAGATTCATAAAAGTGAGCATCTCAAAATATGCAAGTTACAACTGGCACATTAAATCCTGATAGCAAGCAAAATTCAGCAATCTATGAACTTGCGAGTGATAACATGAAAGGTGTTCAGAAAAACTAATAACGTTTGAACACTGCACTTCACCCCGTTCTCTTTTCCTCAAAGGTTATGTGATCAAGCTTTCAGTCTGAGGTCAAGCCACCGCTACTTGCACCAGGCTTCTTCCCTGTATACCTCTGTAACGCAAGGAAACAAGTAGATATAATGCATTTACATAAGCTGAACAGAATGCATAGTAACCAATTGATACTGCTTTATTAAAAAATAATAATAATAATAACAAATTTCAAAATCACAACCAATAATATCATCCCGAGAGTAGAGA
>QANT01000538.1:0-10110 GCA_003254885.1 Purshia tridentata
ACCGATTTTGTTCTTGTCGACAGTGGCAATTGAAAGGCTTTCCATGTATTCATGCTATGAGAGCTATTCAGAGTTGTGGTAGTTCAATTTATGAATTTGTTGAAGACTTTTGGAAGATTAGTTATTATCGAGTTGCATATCAGGGTTTTGTCTGTCCAGTATCTACTGTTGAGAAGCCTGATGGATTTCCACAACAGCCTATTCTACCTCCTCGAACTAAGAGGCAACATAGAAAACCAAAGACTAATAGATATAAATCTGTAGGTGAAGTTCCAAGTCGGGCAATGTAGTGTAAATGACACGCCCCGACCCTCGGGCACGTGCCTAAACTGCTGAACCTGAAAACTGTTCCTTGTGGGCCCTGTTTCTGAAACATGTGAGCCATGAATAATAAATAGTTTACCGAAAATAACTGTGAATTTCAAAACACATTTATAAAATCAAGCTGTAAATCTTTAACAAATAAAAACAGTTGTAAAATCAAGTTTCTGAAGCACTGATGGTCCCACTGCCTCGTCTTCACTCCACCGTCTCCTCAGCCTGCACACCTGCAAAACCGAACCCTGCACCCAACCACAGGTGCACCGGGTTTACACACAAACCCGGTAAGCTCACTAGAGCTCGTGTGAGTGAAATCTACTGAAAATCTCAAAATAAACTCAATTAAAATAATCAGAAAAATCATTACATTCGCAAATCTTTCTCAAACCTCAAATCACAGTCAAACCTCAAATCATAAATCATAATCCCTAATCCTGATTACCAATCCTCGAACCAATCCAATACCCTGTCCTCATCTGAAATTCTCAAAGTATCCTCAACTGAACTTCTAAACTGGAAATCACCTCGATTTACACCACAAGATACTAACTTAGAATCCTCGATATCCATTCCGAGCCAATTTACCTCAATTAAACCTTCCACTATCCTCAAATAACTTTTGTTCTCAAACCTTGGTAATCGATTCTCGCCTAAACCTTTGAATCCAAAGTTTCCCAACGCCTCACTGTTACCCTTTGAGATTCCCCAGCTTTAAAACACTTTAGAAAAATCCACAGAAAACTTTTTATAGAAATCCGCGTTTGAAATCCATTTTACAACCTCGTTTAGAAAACAATAAAGCTGATCAACGTCGCAAATTATAAAACAAGTACTGAAAACTCTGATAATCAGTAGAACTAGTTAAGTTCCCAAAATATCAATTTAGAACTGAAATCTATAATTCGCAAGAACACTGTAAACTGACAAGATGCGTAAAACCATCACCCAATCCACATCCAGCTAGCCTGCCGTACATGCGCAGGGCTCACAACCTGCCGTACGCATGCAGGGCCAATAATCCTGCCGTACATGCGCAGGGCCTACGACCTGCCGTACGCATGCAGGGCCAATATCCTGCCGTACATGTGCAGAGCCAGGGTCTGTCATACACATGCAGGGCCAACAACTGCCGTACGTGCACGCAGGGCCGCCCCCAAAGGGCAAAGCATCCCGACACACGGCCCAAAGCCTATGTGTGTGCCGTGATGGGTCCCAAAGACCTGTATAACCTGAGAAGCTGAACGAGTAGCAACTGGGTGCTTTGAAAACCGTACCAATCCGAAAATGATATTTCCATTTCAAATCACCGAAAACCATTTTCAAAACCTTTTTGGATATAACAGAAAATCCATCGAAACCAAAACTCAAACTTAATATTAAATCATTTCTTAAAGAACCAACGTCATCAAAAACGGATAAGTAAAATCAAATCTTTAATTCTATCCGAGAATAAACTGACTTCTCAAATCAGTTTCCAAAACCAAATCCATACTAAATCACCTTAAAAAGCCATAACTTTAAAATCCTGGGAATCCCAATCCTAACCGAAAGTCTCCAACTGGAATTCACAAACCCTCAACACAATCACTGATCCTTACTTAAATCCATTCCTAACCCCGTACCCCTCTTACTAGTATCAGCAACCAGATAACCCAGCATTCAAACCAGCCAAGTAACTAACTAACTGAGAGTTAAAGGATCCTAGGTTCACTCACCGTGACCACGCGAAAAGACTAAACTGCCCTTCGTGTCCTTCGTGGCTCCTTTGCTCGGATTCTAAAATCCGGCAGCATAACGGCATCGGGAATACAATTTCCCAAGCCGCACATACTTGTTAAGACCAGACAGTCCAATAACCAAACAAGTTTCACAACAGGTTCACAAACAAGCCAAAAATCACAAAACCGGGCGGGAACCACCACGCACGGTGGCTACCCGACCCTCGGAAACCACGCGGAAGGTCCGAGTACTCACTCACAAGCTCGGGTGGTTGGCCCGAGGCCGAAAACCAAGGAACGGTCGCTGGAACCGTCACACGCAGCGGGTCCCGCGACGGTCAACGAACGGTCAACAGCGGTCAATTGTCAAAAACGAAGATCGTGTTTAGCTAAAACAAACTACATGGGTACGTAGAGAAGATCGAGGGGATCGATTCTCAAACCTGGGTCGACGGCCAAAAGTGGCCGGAAAAGGGAGAAATCAGGCCGGGAAGCCGGCGGCACCTCCAACGCCGATCCGCCGTCCACGGCGGTCCAAAGGTGCAATCGAACCCACCAACAGGCTGGGCTCGGCGAGGGGAGAAGGTCTGGGCGGTCATTGGGCCTCGTCGTCGCCGGAAACGGCGAGATCGCCGCCGATCACACCGACTGTGCACGCGCGATTCTCCACTTTCCGGGCTGTTTCACGGCGAGCCGCCACCATGGGAAGGAAGAGGGAGGCGAGCCGATCACGGGAAGCTAAAGACCACGCCGGCCCGCCGCCGGACGCGCCCCNGCCGGCGAAAGGCGCGGCTGGGAGGTATACTCGCGAGGGAAGGAGAACTATCGGGAGAGAGGAGAGAGGAAATGGCTATCTGATTTCTGGGGTTCTGTGCCCCCTATTTAAAATCTCACTTTTCCAAAATTACCAACTTGCCCTTCTCTTCACACGTCCGTAACTTTCAAACCGTAGCTCCGTTCGACGCGTGCTACGTGTCTACGAACTTGTGAGAACGAGACCTTTCTAACGACCCCAAAGTCAACGTGAAACGACCTCCCGAACAAAAAGTCAACTTTTACCCCCTTTAAAAGTCAAACTTTAAAATTTGAAAACCTCCAAAACGCTTTACTTTCCAAATAAAATCCCGAAAATCTTTAAAAAGCTTTTTCAAAATCACTTTGAAAAGTGCGGGGTGTTACACAAAATCACAGATCAATCTGTCTTTGTTGTTGCTGTTGTTTCTCGTCCATCATCCAAACCTAAATACCATTGTGATTATTGTAATGCTGATAGTCATATTAAGTCTTGTTGCAGAAACAAAAACCCATCCAAATATCATTGTGACTTTTGTGACAAAAATGGGCATTCTGATTCTCATTGCTATTATAAAGGAGGCAAACCAATCAACCCAACGGTGGAAATGCTACTCTTGGGAGGGACAATCAAAGCTAATCGAGCAAGCCTTAATCTTTCACTGTTGCCATGAGCACCCATGCTCCTTCAACCAATACGAGCATGACATTTACACCAGCAGAGCATCAACAATTCATCTATTTACTCTCCCTTGGTAAAAATAATCCTTTGGCTAACAACTTCGCAAGTATTAGATGTGGCTTCTCTCTATACTTAACCTTTTTGCATGGATCATTGATTCATGAGCCACTGATCATATGGCTTCCAATTCTCCCCTACTTCACACTAAAAAACCAATTCATTGTGCACCTATTAAACAGCCAACTGGTCAAACTGACACGCCCCGACCCTCGGGCACTTGCCTAAACTGCTGAAAACTGACAACCGTTTCCTGTGGGCCCTTTTTCTCTGAAACTGTGAGCCATGAATAATAAATAGTTTACTGAAAACAACTGTAATTTCAAAAGCACGTTTATAAAATCAAGCTGTAAATCTTTAACAAATAAAAACAGCTGTAAAACCAAGTTTCTGAAATACTGCTGGTCCCCCTGCCTCATCTTCTCTCCACTGCCTCCTCAGCTTGCTCAACCTGCAAAACCAAACCCTGCACCCAACCACAGGTGCACCGGGTTTAAACACAAACCCGGTAAGCTCACTAGAGCTCGTATGAGTGAAATCTAACTGTAAACCTCAAATTAATAATTCAGTACAATAATCAAATCACAAATCATAGATCATGATCCTTAACCTGATCACTAATCCTCTAAAGCAACCCAAATCACTGTCCCAAATCTGTAATCCTCAAAATATCCTCAATTTAACTTCTAACGGGAAATCACCTCGAACAATCCACCAGATCCTGACTTAGAATCCCACTAAATTCTCCAATTATCTTAGAATCCTCGATATCCATTCAGAACCAATTTAAACCTCAATTAATCCTTCCACTATCCTCGGGTAACCTTTAAAACCCACTAAATCCTCAATTAAAACCACTAATACTCCGAAATCTTTTACTGACCCTTAAATCTCAAATGACCTTTGTTACTACAACCTCGGTAATCAATTCCTGCCTAACCTTTAAATTCAAAGTTTCCCAACACTTCAACCTCGGTAATCAATTCCTGCCTAACCTTTAAATTTAAAGTTTCCCAACACTTCACTGTCACCCTTTGAGATTCCCCTAGCTTTAAACATTTTATAAAATTCATTGAAAACTCTTTATAAAAATTCGCTTTTAAAATCCATCTGGAAAACTCCTTTAGAAATCATAAAGCTGGTCAAAGACCCAATTTATAAACAAAAACTGAAAACTCTGATAAATCAATAAAACTGGTCAAGTTCTTAAAATATCAATTAAAAACTGAAAGCTGTAATTCTCAAGAACAATCGTAAACTAACAATATAAATAAGGCCATCACCCAAGTACCCTGGAAAACTGGCCATACACTCGTACGGAATGCTGCATCGTACGAGCAGGGCAAATCTAACTGGCCATACACCTGCACGGAATTCTGCATCGTACAGGCAAGGCGAATCTAACTGGCCGTACACCGGCACGGAATTCTGCATCGTACAGGCAGGGCAAAGCTAACTGGCCATACACCTGTACGGAATTCTGCATCGTACAGGCAGGGCAAATAACTGGTCATAAGTGCACGCAAAGCTGCCCCCAAAGGGCGAGGCACCGCAACACACGGCCCAAAGCCTATGTGTGTGTCACGATGGGTCCCAAAGACCTTACTGAACTTATCTGTAGCTGGGTACTCATACGGCAATTTAAATCCACTTTTAAGTTCTTCGAACCACAATAAATAAAATCCCTTTTTAAAGAAACAAAGTTTCCAAAAACTGACAAATAAGATCAAATCTTTAACTTTTACCGAGAATAAACTGAGTTCTTAAAATCAGTTTCCAAACCAAAATCCATACTAAATTACCTTAAGAAGTCATAACCTTAAAACCCCCGGGAATCCCAATCTTAACCAAAACTCTCCACCTGGATTCGTTAATCCTCAATCACAACCACTGATCCTTACTTAGTCCTCACAGAAGCTCCAAACATTTCTTAATTCTGTAACCTCAAATAATCCTTAATTTATCGGTATTCCAATCCTAATTTCGTAACTTCCCTTAACTAGCAAACAGCAATCAAAACAGACAAGCACACCAACAAGCAAGTAACTACTAAACTGAGAGTTAAAGGATCCTAGGTTCACTCACTGTGACCGCGTGAAAAGACCGAACTGCCCTTCGTGTCCTTCGTGGCTCCTTTGCATGGATTCCAAAATCCGGCAGCATAACGGCATCAGGAATACAATCTCCCAAGCCGCACGTACCTGTTAAGACCAGACAGTCCAAGCAATAAACCAGAATTTCACAAACCATCCAACAAACAACCAAAACGGCGGGAACCAACCCGCACAATGGCTACCCAACCCTCGGAAACCACGCGGAAGGTCCGAGAACTCACCCACAAGCTCGGGTGGTTGGCCCAAGGCCGAAAACCAAGGAACGGTCGCTGGAACCGTCACACGCAGCGAGTCCTACGACGGTCAACTGACGGTCAATGGTGGTCAACTGTCAAAAACGAAACTCGCGTTTAGCTAAAACAAATTACATGGGCACGTAGAGGAGATCGAGGGGATCAAAACTCGAACCTGGGTCGACGGCCAAAAGTGGCCGGAAAAGGAGGAAATCGGGCCGGAAAGCCGGCGGCACACCCACACTCGATCCGCTGCCCACGGCGGTCCAACGGTGCAATCGAACCCACCAACACGCTGGGCTCGACGAGAGGAAGAGATTTGGGCAGGTGGGAGGTCGCGTCGTCTCCGGAATCGCCGAGATCGCCGCTGTGACGCCGACTGTGCACGCGCGATTCTTCTCTTTAGTGGCCGGAAAAGGAGGAAATCGGGCCGGAAAGCCAGCGGCACACCCACACTCGATCCGCTGCCCACGGCGGTCCAACGGTGCAATCGAACCCACCAACACGCTGGGCTCGACGAGAGGAAGAGATTTGGGCAGGTGGGAGGTCGCATCGTCTCCGGAATCGCCGAGATCGCCGCTGTGACGCCGACTGTGCACGCGCGATTCTTCTCTTTCCAGGCTGTTTCGGGAGGAGGCGCCACCACCGGAGGGAAGAGGGAGAGCCGGTGAGCACGGGAAGCCCAAGCTTGAGTCCAGCCGCCGCCGGACACGCCCCTACGCGCCGGCGGAAGGCGCGGCTGGAGATGGGTGTCGCGAGAGGGAGAAACTTTGGGAGAGAGGAGAGAGAAAACTGGGTCTGATTTCTGGGGTTCTGTGCCCTTTTTAAAATCCAACTTTTCAAAATTACAACCTTGCCCCTCCCTTCACACGTCCGTAACTTCCAAACCGTAGCTCCGTTTGACGCGTGCTACGTGTCTACGAACTCGTGAGGACGAGACCTTTCCAATGAACCCAAAGTCAACGCAAAAGACCTCCCGAACAAAAAGTCAACTTCTTGCCCCAACTTTAAAAGTCAAACTTAAAAATTTGAAAAACGTCCAAAACGCTTTACTTTCCAAAAAAAATCCCGAAACCTTTAAAAAACTTTTCAAAACCACTTTGAAACGTGCGGGGTGTTACACAAACAGCCTCCATTACTCATATAGGACAATCTATGCCTACTGCCACATTACCTTTACAAAATGTTCTTCATGCTCCATCTTTTAAATTCAATTTGATGTCTGTTCATAAGTTGACAACTTCAGTAAATTATTCCATTACCTTTTATCCTAATGAATGCATTTTTTAGGACCTAATTACGAAGAAGAGGATTGTCAGGGGTAGTGTACGTGGTGGTCTTTACTGCTTAAATACCGAGGATGCTCCGCTTGTTTCTAATGTGACCACTCCTTCTTTCAACCTTTGGCATAGGCGTTTAGGCCACCCTTCCAATATTGTTCAAACTAATATTTCTCATATTTCTGCTTATGTTCCTAGTTTAAATAAAGACAATTGCTTAATATGTCCATCAGCTAAACATTCTCGAAAACCTTTTCAATTATGTACCATTTCAAGTACTAAGTGTTTCGAATTAATACATTCTGATATTTGGGGTCCCTATGCCACATCTTCTCTAACTCGTCTACTTCAATATCTTCATGCATGCCCAATTGAGACATTTTCTATGGAGAACCACCTAGAAAAAATCCAAAAGCAAGTCATAACTATAGTAAATAATCACAAGACATTTTCTATAGAGAACCACCTAGAAAAAATCCAAAAGCAAGTCATAACTATAGTAAATAATCAGATGAACTCTAATTAAAATAAGTTGCAATCCACCAAAAAAATTAAATATATAGTTTAAAATTCTGCAATCTTTAAGACAAACCAACTAATCTGACCAAACAAAAAAAAAACCAAATTATCCGACCATAAAAAACACAAACCAAATTATTCGAAATGCAAGAAAAATAAGACATATGTCTAATATCAAAGTCTATCCTGTCTAAAAGATAAAAAACATTCATTCCATTTGGTGTAAAATCTAGCGAACACGCTTTTCTGGTGTCATTGTCAAGAATATTTCTTTCTTTGAGTCGGTATTAAGCCACCCAATTGCCTTGAAACGAGTGCCATCATCCAAGTTTTGGATTTCTTTGAGAGCTTCCCAACAACGACTTGCAAGTGAACCTTTTTTCTCCATTAGTGTACTGACTTTCTCAAAGTTGGTGGAAATTGAGTCAATGCCAAAACATAGTTTTCCTAGGACATCAGCTCGAGTGGTGGTCTCAATTGCAGTAGCATTTCCTTCATACTCAGTTCTATTGCATTTTTTCTTACCAATATTTGTTGGTGGAACCTCTACATTCAGGCCTTGAGAGGGTAAGGATGAATGAGTTTGTCCAAGTTGTGAAGCTTGATATGATTGTTCATTTTCACCTGGAACGAATGCCCCCGCACCATAATTAAATATGAAGTCATCTATACCATGTTCACTTTCCTCAGGCACATAAGTTCTTGCATCAATATCATCACCCAAACTAATTGAGCTCTTCCCAGTTGTAGTTCCATTCCCAACTGCAATTTTCAAGTCCTCATAATCCACAATAGTGTCACTACAGAGGTATTTATGTGTCGGGTGACTAGAAAAAAAAAATATAAATGTTAGCATATAAAATTAATAATAATGTGTAGATTATAAATTTTTTATATAAACAAAAATTGCAACCAGTATGTTAGTAACAAGTTTGTTTCAAGTGTGCATATACAAATTAAATTGTATGATTAAAGATAGAGCACATCACATTCAAAAAGATTCTAATACTAGCAAATTTCAAATAAATAAAGAAACTAATCAAAAAAAGGGACTATTTATCAAAGTTTATTAATTAGCACTAAGCAGGACTATATAATCGGTACATATGAATCATCTACATTGGAAAAGATGTCTAGACAAATCACCCCCCTTACTTACCCACCTAGAATTTAAAGAGCATAAAAAAAAAAATTTCTTTTTCCATGCACAAATAAAATATACTAATGGTAAGGCTATAAATATTCATACAAATGGAAAAACTCTTATTGCCACATGAAAAAATAGCAAGCAGTTATTATAAATAACCATGTAGGGCATATTTCTCAAATTTAAACAGCGGAAGTTGTACTTACATTTGTATCTATGCCTAAGAGATCCACTTGTCTAAAATATATTGTAATTCTTATCTTTGCTCCCTCATGTTATTAGGTGTTTATGATCTTCTCTAGCTTCTTCCCTCTCGCTTTTTTAACCGTATATATAAACAACCAAAGTAATACTACCTAAACAAAATTAAACCACCTATTTATGCATGAACTACCTAATGGTTGCCCCTGTTACATCTTTTATTTTTCATTTATCTTCTTTTACATTAGAATAAGCAATGATGAAAAGCAACAATGTCAAATAAATAAATAAAAAATATATTTAAGGCAATAATGTAAAACATAAATATATATATATATATGAAAAGCTTACCTTTAAATAATCTTCCCATACTTCATTACTAGTAGTGAACTTCTTTGTGCTGGGTCCCATCCAAACCTAGAGCTGTGACTCAAAAGCTCAGAATAATTATTATATCATTGCTTGAACCATTTCAATCAACTCTGGTATTGAGAATAATTTTTTTGACAGCCAAGTTTGGCATTAAGAGCATCAAGTATCTTTTAAAATCTATATTCAATACACCCCTGTAAAATTGAGCATACCAAATTGACGGGCTCGACGAAAGGAACAACTTTGTCAACTAGACCGAGTCCAAAAAGTGATTGGAAGTGGCTGGAAAATCCCAATTTCAGTTCAAAATTTCTATCCCCGATCTGAAAATTCAAGCTTATACGAAAAATTGCAAATCATATATGGTTGGAAAGCTTGAAACGTGAGGATTTCAGAAAGGTAAGAATCGAACCAAACCGAGGTCGAACGAAGCAGGAATTTTGATTTGAAACTCACGGTATCCGAAACTTCCGGAGCTCGATTCGTTGTCCATAGTGGTCCGATAAGGACGATTTGGGTATGGATGGAAAGAGAACGAAGAGACAAACAAAACCCGACTAACCTGACATCCACCAGGTGTGGTACGTGCCCCTACGCGCCGCCGGAAATACAACAGCGATTCTCATTGCCCAAGCACTATTCACGTGTATTTTTGTGTAATATTGATTTTTTTT
>QANT01000539.1:0-21680 GCA_003254885.1 Purshia tridentata
GCTACAATTATTTGCGATATATGAGAGCAATATATTGGTTATTTACTAGCTGGTTTTGCAGGCTCTGCGTATATATGTTGTTGTTTTGGTAGTAATTAGTAAATTAATTAATTAGGTTAACACAGGCCAGACCAAGCAATAGAGTCCACACCCAAACACCTAATTAGGGTCCAATTAATTAATTAATATATAAACTGAGGATCAAACCGCCGAATTTACAACCCAACCCATAAATGTGTAATATATTTCATGTATACCATATTCACACGTCAAATTAATAATAATTTAAGCTATATATAGATCGATACGTTTATATGTTGGGTGAATTACATAAAAATCACAAATATAATTTCAAATTCTATAATGGTCAATACTTTATGTATTTATTAAAATGAAAATTTTGAAATTATGCTCACATGCAACTGTCCATAAAAAAAAATTTTATTTACCATCCTGCCATTACCACTACTTGCAAAATGTTTTGAAATAACTAAAAAAACAAAAAGGGTAGTGAAGTAAATGACATAGGCTGACACGGAAAGCCTATTGACCTTTCTGTAACAAGACTATAAAACCCACTGACTATTGTGGAAAATAAAAGCCCAATATGATTTTTATGTAATTTTCAAATTAATCATTGATTTTTATGTAATTTTCTATTATATATTAATGTTGGTAACCTGCATGCATGGTGTTGGATTGGTGTTTTATGTTGTATTGATGTAACTAGTATTGGATTAGTTTACTCATTGAATATTGATTTATTTTTCTTACGGTTTTTTGAATTGACTTTAATTTGTGAGTTGAGTGCATAGGTTGAGACTTTAGAATAATCCGATTATTGTATAGTTTAAACCTAATTTGATTAATTAAAATCTTCCAATCCCATTAAATTACTCACAAGTCGAGTTTGTATTGAGTTTGATGGATCATCAGATCAATTTAAGTGAGCAAAAATCAGATACAGATCCAAAATTAGGTATCTTGCATAGAGGTCGAGTTGACCTTTCAATATATCCGAATTGCACCCGTACCTAGTTTTAATGGCGTAGCATAATATTAGATTCTAAATTTTGGTATCTATGAGGGGCTTGGTTTGACTATTAAGTAAGATATCTTTTTTTTGTTTTTTGGTGCTGATTGATGTGTATTAAAATGAGATTGATATATGCCCTGGTGGGGCATTTCCTAGATGCTATATGTGTTATATTTTATAAGCTGTAGAGTTGTGACTTGTGAGAGCGTATAGTAGCGTTGTCGATGAGAAGAAATACAAAAAGAATTCGATTAACTAAAATAAAAAATACATATATAATATAAAGGGATTGCAGGGGAAGTGGCAGGCACTCTAATTTGGGGAAAGGTACCCCAGCCTTGGTGCTCGATCTCACATAAAAAAACCAGTTTATTATTTATTTACAATAATCTATTTAAAAATAATAATAATAGCAATTTCGACTTCATAAATTTGTATATGGTACATTCTCAAAACAAAAAAAAAAAAATTTGTATATGGTATAGACTATAGACCGACTAGTTCCATAAATGCTGACTCTAATTAATTTTGGGATACTATTCTCAGCTGATGCAATTATATTTCCTGTCTCCCAGAGTTAAATGTTGATCAGTGGAAGTTGGGTGGTCACTGTTGTTATTTATTTTTTATTTTTATGTTATTTTCCAGTAATTGTAGTTTTGGATAATAAATTTGAATGTAAGAAAAAGCTAGAATAGTAATAGCAAAGACTTTAATAGTAACACCAATATATCAATCATCTAATTGACCGAGTAAGTCAACTATGATTAAGAAAACATAAATTTGCTAAAATAGAAAACAAAATTATATTGTTAGATTATTATGATGATAAATTAATCTACTAACAATTAAAACCATTTTTTAGGATGCAGATAAAATCATAAAAGATAAGAAATCAAGATTGAGCCCCTAAACACAATGGAATTAGCATAATGCGCATGAAAATATTGCATGGGGTGTGTGCATAAAAATAAGCATGCAGTGGTACGCATGCCCACTGCCACCTCAGCATCTCCAACACGGTGACGCATTTGAGAAATTGGCTCACTCTCACAAAACGACAGCTCAAAACTCAAAAGGTTTGGTACTTACTACTTTGATTTTATTAGTTAATTCTAGAAATAAAGAAAGATAAAGCATTATTTATAATCTTCCAAGTTCAGTAAAAATTACATAGATATTCTTTTTATTTTCTGAAATTATCCAAACCCAATAAAGGATTAATAAAACCAACAATATGAAAATCAAAGTGTGCTTTTAGCAATATGTGTGTAAACTCTAAACTAATTAAAATGGTAAACTGAAAAATTAAGAGAGATATAAATATTAACAATTTCAAAGACATGTATCAATTACTTAATATGGTATTAATGCTCATCACTATTTTTTTACAACGAGAAAAATAACACACGATATATAATATAAACGGAGGAGGCAGCTGAGCTGACACAAAGAACATCTAGGAAAGTGAGAAAGTGAACCCCCAAAGCAAAGAACTTTGGAAACCCAGACTCAAGTGTAATTCCCATCTCTCCTCAGAAGCAAGAAGTAAAGAATAACAGAAATCAGTAGCCATTTCCCCTATAAAATTGACACAAAAGCTAAAGTTTCAGTCCTTGTATTGGAGACTGGAAACACATAGTTCTCTCTCTCTCTCATTTTCTTATTCTTTTTTATTCAAATTTAAAAATTTGAGCATGATTTCATCACTACCCAGTATTTATAACTCCACACCCACATGGCCAAACCTTTAACTAAACACAACCCATTTGCGCCTTATTTTAATCAGCTCGTGCCAGAACATAAAACTAAGGTCTTATTAGTCTCTTAGAATAACCCTGTGAGCTCTGAAGAGAGAGGAATAGAAGGAAATTCTCTCTTTTTCTGGGGCTCAAACGCTTTGGAAATGGTGAGGGAGTGAGTTGGGTTTCTTAGAATGGTCATCATGTGTTGGATATTGGATCATTTTGTTGGAGGTGTATTGCTTCGGTGGACAAAAACCATGAATAAATGGCATTATTTTGATGACAGAAGAAGACAACACCAACAACAAACACATTCAGAAGAAGAAACAAACAAAGAAAATCTCGCAAACATGGCTTGTAGCAGCCGGTCTAAGATTTCCCCAATCATTCCTATTCTTGTTTGCTTCCTTGTTGTGGCTTCTTCAATATTTCCAGTAGTCCACTCCTCCAAAATCAGTGACCACCGCACGGCCAACCAGACTTTCCGGCCGGAGGAAGAGTTAAAAAAACTGAAGATCATAAGGGCTCGTCTCAACAAGATCAACAAGCCTCCTGTCAAAACAATTCAGGCATTTCACTTTGCTCCTAATAATTAATACTTCTCTCTATTTTACTTCAGCTTTCACTTCCTTTGTTTTTGCTCTGTTTTGGACTTGCTAGATGTTGGGTTTTTTCCTCTGTTTTTGACTTAAATGTGTTGGGTTGTTCTTTGTTGGTGCTACAGAGTCCAGATGGAGATCTTATAGATTGTGTTCTATCTCATCACCAACCAGCTTTTGATCACCCTCGATTAAAAGGCCAGAAGCCATTGGTAGTTACTTAACCTCTACTTATTTCACTGGGGTATTCTTAGAAATTGTAACTCTAAGCTAAGAAAGTGAAGCACAAGTTCTTAAAAGTCTGAATTTTTTATTTTTTTTTGCTTGAATTTGCAGGATCCACCGGAAAAACCAAAAGGGCATAATCCTAGTAGTATGCTAAGTGAAGATTTTCAGTTATGGAGCAAGTCAGCGGGTACGGCATGCCCAGAAGGAACCATTCCAATCAGAAGAACAAGAGAGCAAGATATGCTGAGAGCAAGTTCTGTTCGAAGATATGGAAGGAAATTAAGAAGGCATGTTAGAAGAGATTCATCCAGCAATGGCCATGAGGTTAGTGCTTGTAAAATGAACAACATGTAGCAGACGAAATCCCAGAACTTGTCTCCAAGAGTCACAATCAGATAATTTTATTTCAGTCAATTAGTCCTTTATTAGACTTGTTAAAGAAATAAATGGAAGGGTTTAGGTACAGGAAGCTGCTTTATTATTATTTTTCTTTTGTCATTAGTCATCTTCTTTTTTATATACCAAAGTCAGTGTCTCAGTAATCTACTGCTTTTGTCCAGCACTTTTTTTTTTTTTTTGGATTTTTCTCATTTAAACTGACATGCAATTTGATAAAAATCGACACCAATTTCTCTCAGTACCTGGAGAAAAATTAAGTTTCCGTAAGTGTCTGTTGTTCATGCTATTAGTAGTAATCACACTTTCATGGCTGCTCTTGCACTGATTTTAATACTCAAAATCAAATTACACAAGAAAAATTATTACACACCCAAAAGAGTAAAGAAAACAAGCCTTACTAAATTTTGAAGGGTTTCAAAAATTGAAATCAAAATATTACATACTCATTGTTGTTTTTGTTTTATGAATTGCAGCATGCAGTTGGGTATGTGAGTGGAGATCAATATTATGGTGCCAAAGCCAGCATCAATGTGTGGGCACCTCTCGTTGCTAATCAATATGAATTCAGCTTGTCTCAAATGTGGGTCATCTCTGGTTCGTTTGGTGATGACCTCAACACCATTGAAGCTGGTTGGCAGGCATGTTCTTTCTTTTTTCATTTTTCATTTTTTTTGAATAATTTAATTCACGAAAGGTACAGTCTAACGCGCAATAACATGTATTTTAACACATTTAATACCAGAACTTATTTCACATTTAAAGCAGTAATCACAGCTCAACTACCTCTGTTTCTCTTTTGTGTATAGTAGTAGCCAAGCCCATAGAGGCTAATATCATTTAATTTTCTGCAGGTCAGCCCAGAGCTATATGGGGACAACTATCCTCGATTCTTTACTTACTGGACTGTAAGTAATCAAAATCACCTTCCTTCAACTTCAACCATAAGATTAATTAATACTAATTATATATAAAACATAATGATTCGATTATTAATTGCCAGACCGACGCATACCAAGCAACTGGGTGCTACAATTTGCTGTGTTCGGGTTTTGTTCAGACTAATAGCAGAATTGCCATTGGAGCTGCAATTTCTCCAACTTCAGGCTACAATGGTGGACAATTTGATATTAGCTTATTGATTTGGAAGGTAAATCACTCTTAATTAACCAACTAATTAATTATACATGTTTGTTCATAGTTTCATCAAACCATATATGAAAAGTTGAAATGTCTACAAGTCTGACGGTCCATGGAAGACCCTCCACAAATTTAGAAGTGACATGTGGTAGCCAAATGCTTGAACTGCAGCAAGAAATTTAACCCAAAAGGAACATAAATATTTGTTTTGTAATAAACTCAATGCATAAATATTTATCTAGGCGTGCACTGCAGCACTGGTAAATTCCAAATAATGGAGTACTGTACTGTAATTCTCTTCGTGCTTTTCTACTTTGCCAGATTCCCTTCTTTTTCTAAGAGAAAGAGCTTCTTGGCTCTCTGTCTTCTACCATTTGCTTTTCATTCTCTTCCTTTAGTGCTACTTCACAAAGGTTTCCCATTATCCTATAGTTAATCTACAATCAACTACTTTATAGCATATCATCATGACAATTAACTTTGTTTTTCTTTTGCGCATAATACTTTATTAATCTCATATGCTTCTTACCATGTAAATGGAATAAAACTTTTATGTCAAAGATGCATACACATTTGTACAGATGAGAGACACATAGACATAGAATATGTACATTACAGAAAAGTCTTTCATGAAAATGGATTATCAGTATCATTAAGCACTAATTTTAATTTTCATAGATGAGTAGGAGTGAAGATGAAGAGACAAAAAGTTAAAGTTTATTATTATGGTTGTGCATGTAGGATCCAAAGCATGGAAATTGGTGGCTGGAATTCGGGTCAGGAGTCCTAGTTGGATACTGGCCATCATTCTTGTTCACTCACCTTCAAAACCACGCAAGCATGGTCCAATTTGGTGGAGAAGTTGTGAATTCAAGGCCTTCTGGGTTTCACACATCGACCCAAATGGGTAGTGGGCACTTTGCAGGAGAGGGTTTTGGCAGAGCTTCCTATTTTCGAAACTTGCAAGTTGTGGATTGGGATAATAGCTTAGTCCCATTATCAAACCTCAAGGTTTTGGCAGACCATCCAAATTGCTATGACATACAAGGAGGGATTAATAACTTTTGGGGGAATTATTTTTACTATGGGGGTCCTGGAAGAAATGTGAGGTGTCCCTAAAGGGAAGGTATAGGGCTAGATTTTATATTACATAAATATTAAAATTTTCTTTTTATTTTTTATTTTTTCCTTTTTGGGTGATTTGGGTTTCACTTGGAAACCCATCGGCAATTAAGTTTGGGGTATTCTTCTATTTATTTTCCTTGTTAATCCCTTTCTTTTTCTCCAACTAACAGGTGATCCATTAATTATACCACCCTTTAGGGACTTATGTAAATTTTGGAAGAAAAAAAAAAAGTGAATATACTATGGGTTGTCATTTTTCATTTTTTCTCTGTTGTACTTTGTTTGGAATTTATAGCCCAACTGAGCAAAAATTAAATTAAAATTTTCATTCTCATACAACTCATTAATAATTTATCCAAATAAAAATAAAAATTAATGAGGGGAAAATGGCTAATAAAACTAAAAGTATAAACTAGTTCCAACCCAATATGCTTGTCTAGCCTAGCTATCTATTGTATCATTAGCATGTGGTCCACTTGAAACAAAATAAAAAAATTAAGCTTCCTTGCCTTTGAAGTCAATAGCACTGTTACACACACAAAAGCAATAAAGAATACAAAATATGTATTCAAGTACTAGAAGTCTAGAACCCCCAACCACGGAGTTGAGTCATAATCAATAATATGAATATGTTAGTAGCTTAAGCATATTTCTTAGTCCTTGTTTCGAGTTTCCACATGAATTTGTCGAAGTTGCCTCTATGCATAATTTGGGTTTCCGTCCTTTTCTTAAAGTTTACTTTATTTATTATTAATAGTCATAATTAAATTTCATCTAATAGAAAAAAGGTGTCGACATTATCATATAACTCATTTAAATGAAAATTGAGTCTAAAATATATTCGCAGCCACAACAATGATGGCTTGGAGTATCTCTCTCGTAAACTTCAAGGGTTCAAACTTCAAACCCATATTTTAATTGTACAAGAAAATCGTTTGCCATTTGATAATTGTACATTTTTTCTTCTTAATTACAATTTAAAAGATGGCAAAGCAACAAGTAAACAATAAAAGCCAAGTCGGTGGCCAGTGATGTCAGTGAAGCGAAAGTCAAAACTTTTGTATGAAGAAAACTTAAGAGAATGCGTGGATAATGGATTAAAGACTTGAGCACGTGCCATGATGCCACATGAATGAGAAGCGTATTTTGTATAATTCATTTTTCGGTGTTGAGTGTTGACTTTGGACAAATGATCAAATCTAAGTATCCATCTGGCCCAAAGTGCCTGCTCTTCAACTACATTTTACACTGACTGTACAGGTGGTGACTGAAAGTCACTGACAGTGACAATTGCTGCTACAATTAGTCGACACGTAGCATAGCAATTAGCTGTGGCTCATCTCAGAAGAGTTCTACTTTATGCAATTAATTAACTTGGATTAGGAGTTGAGCAAAACCCCAGCCAGTGTGAGTTGGGCTTCTTGGTGACCTGATGGTGGGCTTGAAGGTCTCCAACCGGTTCTGGCCCCTCTGGGACTTGGACTGTAAAATGGGATTTCATGGATAGTGGAGAAGAAATACTAGAAATGACATTTGGAGGGTTACTAAAAGGGGGTTTGGAGTAGTACTAGAAATCCAATTAAGTACCATTTAGTTTCACAAAACATGTTGATTAGTAAATACCACTTTGGAACGGTAAGACGCAGAATAAACTAGACCTGAACCCTTGTATCAAGCTACAATAATAATCCCTTGCTTAAAAGTTAATCGCGCAGAAACGTACATTTTATTATCAGTGATACAAAAAACCCGAAACAGACCATTAAGACTCGGTTTTCCCGAAAGGAAATCTGAAATAAAATTTGAGATAACAAAACTCACTCCACGCATATGGCCTCGAGCAACTTTTTACTGGCTTCACTCACCTCCACATTCTCCATTTTCAACCGAGGACGCATTGCAGGACTTGTCCTTCCAGCAGCCGCATAAGTTCTAATCAAGGATTCAAATACATCAACCCCTAAGGAATCTACGGATTTCTTCAAAATCTCCAGAAAACCTTCTGCGCCATCAACATCCTTCTCGTTCTCAAAATGCCCCATCAAGGTTTTGACAATCTCTTGTGATGGACTCCACTTCCTACCATCCCCTCTACCAATGGATATCGCATTGGAAACAGCATTAACTGCCAATTCAAATTCTCCATTCTTCAAATAATAATCCAAAAAGATCTCCCAGGTTTTTGCATTAGGCTTGGCTCCCCTCCTGCAGGCCTGCTCCTTGAGCTCCATAGCCTTCTCTAGCATACCCTCTTTAGCATAAGCTCCAATCAGAGCATTTGCTACCCTAATATCATAGGTTGAGCACTGAGATTCCCATCCCCTGAAACATTTCTCTGCACCTGGTAGGTCTTTCAAGTTAACCAAAGCTTGGATCATATTAAGATAACTTATGTTTGCAGTTTTAGGGAAAGCCAGCCTCAATGAACGCCATACCCGATAAACTTCAAGCACGTTCCCTGTTCGACTATACAATGTAATAAGGAATTGGAAGGCTGAAAGATCTCGGCAGGAATTTTTCTTCTCCAACTCCTTAAGTGCGTTTTCTGCCTTCTCAAACATGCCAGCATTAACATAAATCGAAGCTAAGTTACTATATGTGGTCCAATCACTGGCAACCCGACCATCCCTCTTCATCTCATCAATAACCCTTTCAACCCCAGAAATATCATCAGCAGCAGCAAGAGCCCGCATCCAGACATTGTAAGAAAACGAATCAAGCATGACATTGCCGGCCTTCATTTCTTGTATGATGGCTGGGACCTTTTCTGGCTGCCCAGTTTTTGTGTAAAGAGTCATAAGGCTGTTATAAGGCATGGATGTTAAAGGAAGGTTAAGTGCCTTCATCTTTTCCATGAGAGCTTCTGCTTCTTCAGTCTTCAATTCCTTACAGTAACAGTTGAACAGGGCACCATAACAGAGATGGTTCTTTGATGATTCAGGAAGATCAACAAAATAATTTTCTGCAGCAGGAATGCCTCGAGTTTTAGCAAGAAGATCAAGATGTATAGCATGATCACTGACTGTCTTGATCATTCCCCTTTTAGCCATATTTTCCGAGAGCTGTAATGTGAATCAGCTTAGCATCTATGTCTTGCAGTTCAGATCAGAACAGAGAAAAAAAAGAAACATAACAAACAACAGGGGGAACTATCCAACATCGGCTTATGAATCAATTCAAAGAAGCATCCATAAAATCTAATATATAGAATAGCTGAAAGCTACAAAAAATACAGATATTACATTAGTGATTGGACAAACCTTCGTACATGCTGACGTACTTAACATTTTAATACAGCAAAATGTCACATTCATTTTTATTTTTTTGTTATCAAATTTACAAAAAAAAACTTCCACCCATTTATTAAGTTGTGAAATTAATAAATTATACACATTGAAGAATGTTGAATCATATGCTACATCCAAGCCCAGTCTTCACGACTATGTGCATTGCCTAAGTTCTACAAATCAAGTAGCTGGAATAATGATCTTTGAGTTCAAAAATTGATTAACTCTGTAGAAAAAGAAGGTGGCAAATGCATAACCAACAACAATTTGAGGGCTTGGAGATGCGGACCTTGAGAGCAGGGTAGTAGAGCTTGCGTTCGCGAAGCTTCTTGAGGGTGTCGCCGACCTCCCATTTGTAGACTCGCTTGCGGCTCTTGAGGAATTCATTGAGTTGTTGTCGAACGCTCAACTCCGAGCCACCATCCTTGAAGAGCCTCACGTATAGCGCTTCCTCCAAGTACTTGGTCGACCGCTTCGTCACGCTCTTGGTGCGCCCAAACTGTTGCAGCGCCATTGGATCTCTGAAGTTAGGGTTTTGCGAAAGAGGAGAGAGATGAATTAGAGAGGGTTTTGCTGAAGATGAATGCGGGAGTAAATTTTTGGGCTGGGAGTGTAATTTGGGCCTACAACGTGGCCCTAACCAAAATAATTCATTAAAGGGCTGGGCTGAGAATAGTAGGTTTGGGCCGGGGTGAATGAACTATAGTTGGCCCCTACCTGTCAACTACTTTATTTTTTGTTTTTATAACGCTCCACTTTGTTCGATCGCCACATTTCACATTAGCGAAAATTTTGTTATCAATTACTAATTGAAATAACCTTTGTTTAATGATTTATTTTAGAATACCTTTTTTAGAAAATTACATTTAATCAATAATATTACATAATGGTCACTGTAGGTTTTTTTTTTCATAAAGGTTAATGAATTTGAAATTTTATTTCACTAAGTCAATCCACTTGCTAATATCATATATTTTTATGAAAAATACTAATTTGTCCATTCCTTTTTCTCAATACTTATGGTCATAAAATTACAACATTACCCATAATTTATTCAAGTGATCCAAGAAAATTCTCTAAAAAATAAGCTTCACCACTTTAGTCTCACTTCTTCATACGTAAAATCAGTATGTGTCGCTTGGTCAAAAAAAAAAATTCATAGTATGAAACGTGATGAAGATTTGAAAACTCTAGTACTAGTAGGCTCGTAGCTTATACAAATAGAGCTTGTATCGCTATTCTCGACAATTCAAACTTCTCTCCCACGCATAAAGAACAAAAAGAAAACAAATGACAATATGACATTGCCCACTGACTTTTGACAAATTCAAAAAAAAGTGGCACCTGAACCAATCTTGGTTAGAAATTGGAAGTTGGAACAGTTCAGAAAAGAAAAATATAGACTCAGCTACTCAATAAATACTCGATACTTCAAAATTTCAAATAGTAGTAGGTTCCCAACCTCGAACAATCTATTCTTTTTCTTCTTATTTTTCGGCTATGGAACAATCTATATTCTATGCTTCACATAAATAAATAAATACAAAAAATACATACAATCTATTCATCAGTTGAGGTGAGGCAGAGGCAGACTTTCGCTTCTCCACGTGATTACTAATACTTTATCTGATGGCTTATAATTTATAAAACATGTGATTAGCAATTAAATCATCAATTACGTCACGTTATTAATATGGTAAATGATTCAACTAAAACAAATATGGTAAATGATAGTCTAGAACTAGAAGTTTCCAGGAAAAGAAAGTTGATTCTTCTCTGCTTTTGTATTTATGGTAATTTCACTTTGCATTTTCAGTCCTCCACGTGCTCCGCGTATACAACACCATCGTTTTCTGCTTTCCACGTCAGTTTGTGTCATTGTGATAAGCTTTTAAATTTTGAAATTTATTCAAAATTATTAGCCACATTTTAGTGAAAATATTATAGTTACTTAAGTACTTGGTATTTATACATAAGGTAACATACCAACTATTAATGACATTTTTCTTCACATATTTTATAGGGGTTTCAAATTCGAATACTTTTATGGGAAATCATTTTGGGCCTCAAAAGATTCTGCCTCAATTGTGACTCAATCCTATATGGCAATATTAATTGTACACATCACCATTTATATATAATATTAGACTAAAATCATTTTTATTGAAAGACCAAATTATCTCTCACAAATTTAATAGCAGTAATTTTTTCTGTTATTAAACTTTTATATTTAATTTATTATTTATAACACTCATTTAAATTGTTGTTTGATGAAATATTGTTCATCTCCATTGAAATCAAAACTATTGAAGGTAAACTCAAAGCATCAAAGCTTAAGCCAAGTAAAACAATTCTATATATGATTTCCAACCATGATTAGATTCGAATCGCGCTCCTCTACAGTTAGCAAGGGTGCTGTTTGGTGGCTTTAGTTAAGTATGAACCATCCAAATATTCTAGTGGCTTGATTTTAAGCCACGTATGCTAGCCTAATTTTAAGTTTTTTTTTTTTTTAAAAAAACCCACACACAGCGGTTTTTTACTTGCTGTCTTCTTCTCCCATTTGCTTGCTTGTTCTCTCACAAATACACAAAAATAAGCAACATCAATAGACGACACTTTAAAAAAGAAAAGAAGATCTAGCAATGTACCATTAATCAAGATTGCTTGCCCATTAAAATTGTTGAACCTTTTTTTTTCTTTTTTCTTTTTTCTGTGATTCATCGAAATTGTTGAACAACATTGTCTTGTTGTTTTCAAGTATTAATTTCTAGTTTCTTGTTTTTCCTAATTTTAATTGGCAGATAAAAATATATTTTAAATTTTATTATTTTGTAATTTAATTTAAAATTTTCAAGATATTTAAAAAGGTTAAATAAGTCTTTAGTCTTATATAACAAATAATTATGAGTTGTTTTTAAATTAATTAAATACTATTATTACATGAAAAATCCATGTCATTGAGGCACATTTGAGGCACAACTTTTTGAGGCCCCTTAGCACTCCCATACTTTTATAAATAGAATTAGTTAATGTAAAAAAATTACTCACCCATTTAATTTGAGGGGGCAAATATATTTAAAGACTAAATTGAATACAATAGTTAAAATAATTTCTCACTCTTCAAATGTGATTATATGATATACACACATTAAAAGAAATGGGAGTAGTTAACCCAAAATAAATGGCTATGAGTGCTAAGACCCTTATCAAAATTGACATATGAGTCACAATATTATAAATTTTCAATGTGGAACAAGATTTTATATTTTCACATGCACCCGCATGTGTGACGTAATCTAAACTAAATATGTCTCATATGGGGTGAAATGAACCTTGATGTCCATGCGGCCTAACATGTAGATAAACTTGGCTCTAATATCATAAAGAAAACTATGATATTCAGTCTAAAACTAATCGATTATGGGTAGAGAGGTCTAAAGTTCTTATAAGCATTTATATAAATATGGGAGAAAACACCCCAAATTATTTTGTATAAAGTGAACGAAAATACACCATTGATGTTTACAAGAAATTGTGTGCGAAAAAATTTATGAGAAATTATTTTATATAACCGTAACATATTTATAGAGTGTAATAAATTAATGTATTATTATATGAATAAACATTAATAATATTATATCTTACAAATAAAAATTTGTAGTTTACTAATATTATAACAAATAAAATAATTATACAAAATAACTTTTCCTAGCATTATCCTCAAGTATAAATGTATAACAGTATAATACAGTTGAAGCCGAATTTAAGGAGTTTAGCTACTTTTAGGTGGCGTGTCAAATCCTTTTTCCCTCTTTGGACAAGAAACAACAGCGCAAGAAGGCTCACCGCTCACCAAACTCATTTTTGATTCTCTGCTAATTGCACGGGGTCCAGTTTGTTGTTTATTATTGTACACGCTCAAATTTGCCAACACTGAACTTCCATGTGCAACAAACAACCCACTGGAGAATGATAAACCCCCACTACGATTTGCAAAAGCGTGTAAACTACGTCCCAATTATTGTGAGACATAGTCATAGACACAAGCAAGCATAGACAAATATCATTCTACCCTCTTTTTTTTAATCATTGTCTTTTTTGGGTGAACATAATATTCGATGTATGTATTTATCTTCTATTCTATGTTCTAGGCTTCTAGCCCAAAAAAATAAAATAAATAAAAGTATGTGAGCAGAATACGTTGAAAGCGCGTGGTTGAGGAGAGAGGGCATATTTTGTTATTTAGGTTCGGGTAATGGGTATTGAATTTAAGAAGACATTATTAAACGGGTTGTAGTTGGTCCGCTGTAGGTAGTCCAAGTCCAGCTTAGCTCCAGCACACACCAGACCTGGATAGAAACGAAACGCCTAGAATCAAACAACAAACAATATCCCTTATATCTAAAAATCCAAATCTTATAAATAGATTATTACCCCTATTTTTTTTAATACCTAAATCGGAGGCAAATGTTGGCCACTTATTTAGTGGGCCCTTCCGTGGGTTATAATTTCTTGGAGCGTATTTATCGAGGACACGTTGCACCAATTTTCTGGTCTCTCTTCTCTCTCTTGCTCTCTCCCTCTCTCTGTTTGCCTCCAAACGACAAACGAATGAATGAACAGTAAAGCTCTTTCCATTGGTTTATTTGGGTTGTGAGTCTTGTGAGTCGCGTGAGAGAAAATAGTTGCGCAACGAGAGAATTGTGGGAAGGGAAGCGAAACCCATTTCCCAAGTCTCCAGCCAGTATAGAAAAATTAGTCCTTTTTCTTTTTCTTTTTTCCTTTCTTTTGTTTGGTGGATAAGAAAACAAAAGACGCCCGCGGAGTTTCAGAGACTTGTCTTTGTTTTCCCCTTCTATTGATCTTTTCATAGAAGGGGTTTCATGCTTTTATAACAGTTTGAGGCTTTCATTCTGCTAAACGAGCCTTCTTGTTGGGCTTTCTGGGTTGAAGAATAAGAATAAGAAGAAGAAGGAGGCTCTGTTTTATCAGTTTGGACAAGATGATCAGGTTGTGGATAGCTGCTCTGCAATTATCAGAGCTGTTTGTGAGCTCCATGGTTCATTTGCTATATGGGTTTTACATATTCAGTTCGGCTGTGGCGGGTGATCTCTCGCAGGCTTTGAATGAATTGTTCTTCAAGCCGAACATGAGTATTGAGGTGAAAGAGGAAGAGGCGCCTGCAAGGAAATCGACCAATGACAATCTCCCTCCCATTGTTTTGGTCCATGGAATATTTGGTTTTGGTAAAGGGGTATGTTATTGGTTCTGAAATGGGTTTTGATTCCTTCTTCAAGTGAGCATTTTTGGGTTTTTTTATTCATTTTGTTCAATGCTTATATAACTAGGTTTTTTCAACATTTATGTTTATCAGAGGCTGGGAGGTTTGTCGTATTTCGCCGGAGCTGAGAAGAAAGATGAAAGGGTTCTCGTGCCTGATTTGGGATCTCTAACCAGCATTTATGATAGGTTTGTGCTTGTGCATCAAAGCCTTGTCTTTTAGAATTCATTCATGGCTTTTCTGTTTTCCAATAGCTGTTTCTGTTGTGCACCCTTTGGGGCTAACAAGGTTTAATGGGGTTTTTGGGTTTCAGGGCTCGTGAATTATTCTACTATTTGAAAGGTGGGCGGGTCGATTATGGTGAAGAACACAGCAAGGCTTGTGGGCATTCACAGTTTGGTCGTATTTATGAACAAGGTTCTGTCTCTGCCCCATGTTGTTCATTATGTTTCTATTTGATGAAATTGTTTGCATAGTAGGCCTCATATGATAGCAAGTATCATTTGTTTTTTTTTTTTTTGGGAAAGAAATAGCAAGTCTCATTTGTTTGTTGTAATTGGGATGATGCAGGGCACTACCCTGAATGGGATGAGGATCACCCTATCCACTTTGTTGGGCATTCTGCTGGAGCACAGGTTGTCCGCGTGCTGCAACAAATGCTTGCTGATAAGGTTAGTTCAAATTGCATTACCAAATTAGTGATATGCAAGACTGAAGAATCTATAAATTGGAATTGGTGTAGATTAGTTTTGACTTAAAATGTTTCATTTTGTTTTTCAGGCTTTCAAGGGGTATGAGAACACTAACGAGAATTGGGTACTAAGCATAACATCATTGTCAGGAGCATTCAATGGGACTACAAGAACCTACTTGGATGGAATGCAGTGAGTTTCATTTCAGCTTTATTGTTTTGTCTGAATCTTTTGTCTCTAGAATTACTCACTGTGGTTTCCATACATTTCAGGCCTGAAGATGGCGTTACCATGAAACCTATATGTCTGCTGCAGCTATGCCGCATAGGAGTAATCATTTATGATTGGTTTGACATTCCCTGGCTGAAGGAATATTACAACTTTGGGTTTGATCACTTTAACATAACATGGAAGAAAGTTGGTGTTTGGGGTCTTGTTGATTGCCTGTTGGGTAACTCAGGCCCATTCGCTTCTGGCGATTGGATCCTCCCAGACCTTACAATTCAAGGGTCCACAAGACTCAACAGCCGTCTACATACCTTTCCCAATACATACTACTTCAGCTATGCCACCAAGCGTACAAAGAAGATTTTGGGGCTTACAGTTCCTTCTAGCATATTTGGAATTCACCCACTGCTGTTCATAAGAGTGTTGCAGATGAGCCAATGGAGTCATCCTCCTGATGCCTCTCCCCCATATAAAGGCTACAGGTGTGTGTTCTTAAGTGCATATTATGATGCTATGATTTTTTATGCATTAATAATTTGACCAAATTAAAAGAATAAAACACTCCGATTTAAGTGTTAATATGTGAATGCTTGTGCAGGGATGAGGATTGGCAAGACAATGATGGAGCTCTGAACACCATCTCCATGACTTACCCTCAACTCCCAATTGAGCACCCTCACCGTTTTGTAAAAGATGATTCAGAGTGTCATCCATTGCAACCGGGCGTCTGGTTAGTAATGCTTATTATTCCAGCAGCATCCCTACCTTTCTTAGCTATGAAACAATATTATCAGAGCATTAAGGTTAAACATCATGAGTTTGGTAAATGCAGGTACTACAAGATTGTGGAAGCTGATCACATATTCTTCATTATAAACCGGGAGAGAGCAGGAATTCAATTTGATCTGATATATGACAGCATTTTTGAACGCTGCAGAAAGCATGTATTTAGAAGAACTCCACAAACTTTACCCAACGAAGTTCACCAATAGTTGATAAGTATGCATTACTCTCGCGCATATACTACAACTAGAATATAGAATCATTAGCCAAGCTACAGCAGTACCCTTTGCCCCTCCCCTTCTCTCTGACCTCATGTATATGTTCATTTTCTCTCTCTCGCTCTCTCTCTCTCTCACCCTATTTTTTTTTGTTTTATTTCTCATGCCATCTCTCCATCCTGCGGGTACAAACAATTGGTCTAGTTTGTAGTGTAGTGAGAAATATTAGAGGCTTAGCTTGTACATCAGACCTCTTTGGTCTTTCCAAAGTTAGATATGATGTATTTCGGAGACAGACAGTACCATTCAAGAATACACATGAAATTCCTCTTTCAGTTATGAACATGAACATCAACTGTCAATCTTAATTCGTAATTGATGTCCACAATTTTTTTTGTTTTTTACTTTTATTTTTATGCCTAATTCGTTCATAAACAGCAGGTTGCCGTATGTATGAGCTGGGCAGACTCTAGAATCATCAAAAGCAATTATGGCATGACATCTTGCCAATCTGTGAATCAGGAGCAAATATAAACATAATTTAAGTAATTAGCTGTCATAATTTAGATAGAGCAAACAGTGTTCATAGGGACAAATCCAAGTTGGGCTTGGATTGGAGCCCACGACACCTTCTAAGTGGATTAACAAGATGAGGGTATTTAAGTGGTGAGACCGTCCATACAAGATCTAATAAACATGTTGTAGCAAAATGTATTTCTCTAACATTATTAAAATAATTTTTCTGGTCACGTGCTATCATCAATTAGCACATGCATAATCATCGGAGTCTCATGGGTTTATGTACGTATTTTCTGTTGATGCAAACACAATGTGGCGGGACCAAACTTAATTATTTCTGGAATAAAAACTACAGTTTTAATCCAACAAACTACAAACATACATAACCCAGTTAAATAAAAAAAGTACTTTGGTGGACCTAAACCCAAACTAAACTATCTTCAAAACCAAAAAGTTTGACCCTAATTAATGAATGATATGAATCTAAAAATAGTAATATCCCATACTGGTCTTACAGATGTAGACTAATATATATGTGGATGATTCAAGTTAAAAAACTGAAGTAGATCGGCCGACCAAATATTGAGCAGATATTAATATGAAAGTACAAATTTGTTTTTTGTTTTTTTTTTTTTTGGGGAATTAGTATATGAACAAGTCAATGATAATGAATTTGGCTTAAAGCTTAATTTTCTTTTGTCTTCTATAATTATCATTATTGAAAGTCAAAGGTATTTATATGCGATCGAATCCACTACGTCTGTGAAGGAGGGGAGACAAACCAGTATCATGTTAAGTGGTATGGAGTCGAGAGAAGATGCAGTGCAATAGTGCATGCTTAAAAAACACCAATTTCTAAATTATAAAAAGTTTGTTCTCTTGTTATATTTATGCTAGCTAGAATAATTTGACACAAATTTTAACAATGTTATTGAACCTTTAGATGTTAGAAGATCCAAGAGTTGGAAATAAAACTAACGTGTAATCATTAATTGACTATTTTAGAAATTCAAATTAATATTGACTAATGCGTAATTTTCAAATATTTTATTAATAATGTGAATTATTCTAATATTACAATTAAAAAAAATGCATATTTCAGTTATCTATAATATTTCTCTCACAATATTTATAAGGTAAATTGGTGGATTTATACGGTAAATATCGCGCTATATATATGAATTTATGCAGGGTTAAATTGGAGGAATGTACTGAAACAATCTTATCCTGTAATCAAACTATTCAGTTAATCTAGAATCTAGATACCATGCTAATATGCTATATTTGTGAAGATTTTCTGGCTATTGATTGGGGTTTTAGATTCCATTAATTAAAAAAAGAGTAAATACAGATTATGGTCCAGATATTATTAGGATATAAGAGGAAACAAAAAGAATTAGGTTTCATGCACCTCTCAGAATCTTGTTATATATAGAGAAGCATATGTAGACGAGGAGAAGCAACATTGAGAGCCCACATCAAACACTTAGACAAATATCAAGCATTCCTCGGAGAAAGAGAAAAACAGAGAAAATGTGCGGCACTGAGACCCCTACTTCCATTAACAAAACCTCTCTGCCCTCCACCAACGGCACAAGAAGACCTACTACTTCTTCATCCGACTATGTCCTCCTCAATCTTGAACAGTAAGCTCATTTTCTTTATAACCCTTCGTTTAATTTATTAATTGATCCTATATTTATTTAGCAATCGATCAAATGGGAGTAGTGGGTTCAGCTTCAGACCCAGTAACCCAAAACAGCACTGTGAATGTGATGATGATTATTGATTAACTTGCATGATACATATTGATGGTGTTTGGGAATTTGATGACAGGGGTGATCCATCTGTGTTCGAATCTTACTGGAGGAAGATGGGGGACACATGTACGATGGTGATCTCCGGGAGTCAATTCATGAGCTACATCAGTGATTTCAGCAACGTGTGCTGGTTTATGGAGGCAGAGTTGGAGGGTGCGGTTAGAAGACTGCATCGTGTGGTTGGGAATGCAGTGGTGGAGGATCGGCATATCGTAGTAGGAACAGGCTCTACGCAGCTCTACCAGGCTTCACTCTACGCCCTCGCTTTCCCTGGTGGGCCAGAGCCCACCAGCGTTGTCTCTGCCGCCCCATTCTACTCGGTGAGCCTCATTGACCATGCCCCCACATTAATTTTCTCCATGCAATCACAGCCGTTCATCATCCCTAGATCTTCATTAGGCTTTGCTTTTTTAGTGTCAAGTCAACTGAACAAGAATAGAATAGCTAAGCTGGCTGCTTCAGTATCACTGTTCATATAGTTTAATTAACAAATGCGTGTTTTCAGCGCTTGTGTTGCCACTGTGATTCTCTCGGAGTCAAGTTTAGAGAGTATATTCCACGTCAAGAAATTGAAGTCTTAGAGCATCTCCAAAAGATTCTAGCAAAATCACTCTTCAAATTCACATTTGATGACCTATGTGGCAATTTGAAGAGTGATATATGCTACTTGAATTTTTTACTCTCCAAAAGACTCTTCTAATTTTGAATTTTTATATCTTTTCTATGCACTAATTATTTGTTTTTTTTTATTCACTAATTTTTGTATTTGTTCTATGCACTATTTATTTTTAAAGTTTAATTTATTCAATTGAAAATTTATTATTAAAGGAAAGAGAATGAAAATTGTGTGAGAATTATAAACCAATTAATATTTGAAGAGAGGAGAGAGGGTCTTAGATTTGAAGAGAGAGAAATGGAAATGTCAATTCAATATTCATTTTGAAGGGTCTCTTGGAGTCCAAAATACTCTTCTCTCTCTTCAACAAATGAAAAATTTTTCATTTGAAGAGTCTTTTGGAGATACTTTTACTTTACGATACATAGTAATCCGAATCTGTATTTTTTGTCAATTCATTATATTTCACAAAAGTTGTAAAAATTTTTTTTTTTAACCGTTAGATATAAAACAACCCATCTAATGGTTAAGAAAGTGGGCATTATAGAATTTTTGAAAGTTCTTGGGCTTTAACCAATAAAAAGGGATGTGTGTGGCTGTGGTTATGCTACATCAGCGGAGACTGAGGACTTTCTCCAACCAAGGACTGAGTGAAGCAGGAGTGGGCATTTTATTTCGCAAAATCGTACCATACCGATTTCATATCATTCTGTGTCAAGTTTTATACCGAAAAATGATACTGATTTTTTTACCATACCGAAACCATACTGTACCGATCTCAAATGGTATGGGAACAATTTCACTCTTTCAATATAGACTAATATCATACCATACCGAACATCAATTATATTTAATATTTAATATTTTAATTAACATTTCTATATAAAAACTTATTAAAAATAAAGTATGGTAACTTGGTATACACTATAAATCATAGTTAATTTAATAATTTATATCATATCATAATATTATATTATATCCTAAAATATTTAAACCCTAAACCCTAATACTAAACACTATATATACCCTATATCCTAATTGGTTAATAATATAATTCATAGTAATATAGTATGGCAAGTGGTATATACTATATACCATATAGTATATTATTCATAGTTAATTTATATTATATCCTAATATTATGATATGGTATAATATTAGAATATGGTATAAACTATATCTCATACCCTATACCCTATATTCATAGTTAATTTATATTATATCCTAATATTAGGATATGGTATAAACTATATCTCATACCCTATACCCTAAAGTTTGAGAAATTAAGATATAATACAATATTAGGATATGAATATATGATACAAATTAAAAACATATAAACTATATCATAATAAATATATGTAATAAAAATAAAAATCTCCAAACCCCAAAGTTTAAACTCGAATTCAAAGCTCAAAATACCCTAAACCCTAAACTTGAATTACATGTATTATGAATTTATTAGAATTTGGACATTCTATTTGTTAGGTTTGAATTACATATGAACTTCCATCCTAGATTGTTAAATATTGTTTTGGGCTTTTGGCTAAAAAAAAAGGTAATTAAATGTTATTTTGATTGAAAAACATGATGAATGTTTTGGCAAAAAAAAAAAAAAAACAACTTAAAGGATTGACATTATTCCATACCATACGGTTTCATACTGAATCTATAAAGCACCGGTATGATATGGATCCATTTTTTAAAATATCTATACCATACCATTTACAAATTTCTGGTATGGGATAGGTACAAGATTTATACCGATCCATATCATACCATGCCCACCCCTAGAGTGAAGTATTTCTCTTCAAGTTATGTAGGGTCTTCAAGTATTTCTCTTTAGCCACACCAGTTTTCTTCGATTTTGAATCAGAGAGGAGAGAGAGGGAAAGAGACATACGAAAGCAGAGAAAGAGGGGAGAGAGAGAGAGAGAGAGAGGGAGGCCGGCCTTTGACTATGG
>QANT01000541.1:0-13035 GCA_003254885.1 Purshia tridentata
ATAGAGTAATTAATAAATAGTTTAGGGTATAAGGAATATACACTTATATACTTATATATGTTATATAATTGATTTTGAGTTAATTACAATTATATACTTTAACTATACATCACTTTTCAATTTTGTACCTCAAGCTCAAAAAGTTGCATTAAAATACCTCAACTACGAAATCTCGCTAACTAAGTACCTTTGTTAGTGTTTCTGCCAAAAAAATAGTTAAATACTGACGTGGCGCATACAAACCCTACTATTTGGCTTTAAAAAAAAATATAAATAAATTTGGCTTTAAAAAAAAATATAAATAAATCAACTGTTCCTTAGCTGGTTTTAACTCATTTAAACTGTAAAACACCTACAACCTAAACTTTTCAATATCTCTCTGATGCTGTACTGTACCGAATAAATTATGATATCAATATGATATTGATATACTCATACCAGCAATATACCAATCCATACCGATACCGATCCTCTTTCTATTTTTCTTTGAGTTTTCTTTTTTTTTTTTGTAGAAAATCTGATTTCTTTTTTTTTTTTGGGGCCTTGCATTTTCTTTTGGGCCTTCATCTTACATTTTAAATTGGGCCTTTTTTGTCTTGTATTTCTTTTTTGTACAAAGCCCAATCTCACGCAATAGAGTAACACACACATACTCAGACCCATCGGCCACACCATCTCTCTTTGTGTACATTAATACCCATGCATTTCCTAGATTCTCAATGTCTGATCCAAGCCACCACCACCATCTCTCTTTCTCACTCGGTCTAATCCAAGCCACCACCACCACCAACTTTCTTTCTCTGTTTGATCTCAGCTGCCACCACCACCACCACCACCATTTCTCTCTTTGATCTCAACCACCACCACCCCACCATCACCCCCACTAACACCACCACCACAAACCTCCCTTTCTCCCTCTCTGTCTTTTCCTCTCTCTCGCTCTCTTTGTCTGCAAGCCAATACCGCTTTGATACTGCTCCTCTCCAATCGATAAAGAAATCTACGATTACCGACTAACATCAAAATGGTATCGAAGCTAAAAACAAAGATTCTAACCCTTAACGATTGACACAAGGTATTAGATTTTCGGTAAGGTTATCATACTGAACCCACGCCTAATTGCACGCATAATGGAATATCAAAGGATATGGACCAGAAATATCCATTGTCCAACAATACATATGTATTAGATAAATAATTGATATGCAAGCTTTAGCAAGAAGATGCAAGCTTTGGAACTTTGGCAGGAAGATTTTTTGTGGTGTATTGGTACTGGGCTTTGAAAGAGAGAAAGAAAGAGATGCTGAGAAATACAAATAGAGGGAGCGAGTGAGTAATATACAAAGAGAGAGAGAGAGAGAGAGAGAGAGAGAGAGAGAATACAATGAAATTCAAAAAAAAAGATAATGTTGTTTAAACAAAACAAAAGATAATGTTCAACAATATCTACATAATAATGATAATTATTAGCTTAAAATTTAGAAATGATAATTTGAATATTAAAAAAATTAAATTTAAAAAAAAAATCAAAATGTTGATATGTAGTTAATATTCTGACATGGCACTTAGCAAAAGGACTTTGTTATGATTTAAAAGAATTTTATTATGAATTTGAAAACACTTCCGGTATTTGTCTACAAACTATTTTCTTGAAGGACCTAAACCTAATTATCTCTTTGTTTTATTTATTTTCTGGTTTGCAGGTTTTTAAGACCAAAATGAAATTTGGCTAAGCACCAGATGTTTCATGCCACCTCATTTGTATACTTTGTTCAACCCTAAGTCCATCTTCCATATTTTGAAATAGGTTTGAGCAAGGGCTTATGTTTCAGTTATTACTTTGATATTCACTAATTCACTATACATTCAGATGTACAGTAAATTAGATATATTGAAAAGGATTAAAAATAAATAAACACACACCAATGCATAGTTTATTGCCAAAGGGGTCTAACAGAATATGCCAAGAAATAATCCTTATTAAAAAACATAGATAATGGAAAACAACCAGAAAAGAAGAAACAAGTTCAAAGACTTGAGATGAAATGATTGTGTTCATCAAATCATGCAACTTGTAGCATATAAAATGTAGAATAGATCTAATCAAGAGACTGACTGGCCTTTTTAATAGCTTAATTTTCACCAAGAGCCAACTTGATGAGCATATCAAAGTTTTTATAAGATGATCCCCCAACATCAGTAGCTGTTTCTGCCTTTTGTTTCCATTCTTGAGCCTTCATCCTCATTTGCTTACCTTTCTCCCCTCTCATCATTTCCCAAACCAGCGATGAAACTTCTTCCTGCTTCACATCAGGGTTGATTTCCATCCCAATCCCCCAGATAGTGCAAGCGCAGTGGCAATTCGTTTGTTGGTCAGCATTGAAAGGCCAACAGATCACAGGCACCCCACCACATATAGTTTCTGTCATAGAGTTCCAACCACAATGTGTCAAAAATGCACCAACAGCAGGGTGGTTTAGGACCTTCTCTTGAGCACACCAGCTCACTAGCAATCCTCTATCCTTAGTCTCCTCCAGAAATTCTTCGGACAAAATCGCCGGTCCATCTTTCACAACATCAGGTCTAACAATCCATAAAAATGGCTGCTTACTATTCGCAATTCCCCATGCCAGTTCTTGAAACTGCTGGCTTGACATACATGCCAGTTCTTGAAACTGTTGGCTTCACATTACTGCCACACATCCATAGTTCACATACAAAACAGACTCAGGTTCCTGCTATCTGTTGAGAGAAATACTACTTTGAAAATGTGAGAGCCTTGCTAGTAGCTTATAAGAATTTGGATTACTCCTCTCATTGCCAATTGATTTTAAGATTGATTCTTAGATTTCTTCACTATCTGGAGTGACTTAGATATGTTTTCCGAGACATGCTTTTGTTCTATCAAGGAAAGAAGCCCAATTGAATAAATGTTTGGAAAATTGAATTTAGATATGACAGCTTGTAAGGCTTCTTGCTCAAATTCCTCAAAGTTGTTGAAAATTAAGACACCAGCTTTTAGACAATCCTCTACATCTTCTCTCATAATATGGAACATGATGTCATTTGCCCATACTAGTGACCCAATCAGCAGAGATATCAAGAATTCCATCAGTGAGATAGTCGTCACCTACAAAACGAATTTGTTCTAAGATATTCACCCAAAAAAAAAGATTACCAGATAAAATGAAGATGAAAATACAACAAATAAAAAAACCCTGGATAGGAAAATAAGTCTTATGTAATCAAAAATCAAACTGAACAAAAGAGGGTGATGGTATTTGAACAAAAGAAAAGGTAGATGAAGGCTCAAAATGGATACTAGTGTTAAAATTTTGTTTAATGAAAAGGGATGGCTAGAAAAGTTCAAATTTATTAAAAAATGGCCTAAAATCATTTCCTAAGTTGAGAATGTAAATCAATGGTGTTTTTGATATGTATTCAATATACGGAGGAGTATGGTTTTATAAGTTAAAGAACTGCTATCTAAGGAAAGTAAAGTAGATCCTAAGTTACAGGCTAAATTATAGATGTACAGATCTTAAATCAAAGAGTTGACTATCTAGATAAGGAAAGTGGCAGTATCTGCTAATTGTTCCATATATGCAATAATCGTCAATATTCCCCCTCAAGTTGGAGTACGTAGATCAAGAATACCCAGCTTGTGCTTGAGCCGTTGGAATTGGTTTTTACCTAAAGACTTTGTAAACACATTTGCAATTTGGTCTTTTGAAGGAACATAGGCAGTACATTTGTTCAAGATGCAGCCGATTTAATAGAGAAACTTGTCCAGCCAAATTCTGAAGCTTAGACATTGATCCAAAATGGTCAAGATTGAAGGTTCATTTGAATGGTTGAACTGTGAAGTTTGGTCCATTTTGTCTTTGAAATTGAAATTATTGTTGGACTTGTGAGTAAAAGTCTCTGCTATCAAGAGTTTGCAGACTAATTGATAGAGTTAATTTAAAACACCCATTAAGGATTCCCCAAATTTTCTTTTCCATTTTCTAGGGGTTGAAAAAACAGTTGATGGCTTAGACCTGGCAGTTAGTGTTACTTATATTTGGACCCTGCGGTTGTTGAATTTTCAGTCAAAATGGCCTTTCGTTTTAGTGATTGTGATTCTGGAGTTGCAGCTTTCTTCTATTGGCTACTTATCAAGTCCAACAGAACAACCTTATTCAGCTAAAAGTCAATCAGTTGGTCAGTGAACTAATTAACTGTGAAACTAAAGATAAACTGAACGTTGATTTTTTATTGATTGCAATATCAGTGGCGCTATTCACTCCTAAAAACCAATCTTGCACCTTTTTTATAATTCTCTCTTATTCATTTGTTATCAACTCAATTGTCAAAACTCCCTTACTGTGCTGAGCCGAAGTCTTAATTATATGTACCATGCCAGGCGGAGGTCTTAATTATATGGTCGGAGCACGGCAACAAAGCACAATGGGCTCAACCAATCCGGCTCGTTTGACACCTCTACACATGTGTATCAATATGACTCACTTATGTAGGTGGACTAATATCAGTTAGAGCTCTATAGGAGAAGAACAACTTCTCTATCCTTATTATAGTAATGTGGCATAGTTCCAAATTTCAATGTCCAAAACGGAAAATTATAATATATTTTCGTAACACCACATGGCATGTTTACGTGGTGTAACAAATTCACTCAAATTATAATACTTATCTAACTTGAAAGGTATTGTTTAGGATTAAAGTTCTTATATTTACAATATGTACATGTATTTTATTTTAGGTAGGTGATAGCACTACATCAACATGTCATGTAGTGTTACAATCACATACAATATCATATGATATAGCTAATCTATATATTATAATATAGGTGCACGTTGTTAATATTATACAGTACAAGTGTAAATAACCCTATGTAGCATCTATTATGCATAATAAGATTTCGTCCTAAATTTTCCAGCAGCAATTGTCTCCCTTGTGGCCGGGTGGAAGCAGTGAACGACTGCTCAACAATTATGCATTAGCGTGTGACAAAAATGTACTACCATATATATAACAATAAATAATAGTGTTATACAAAATGGGATGAAGCTTGTATTGAAATGCGAATTGGCACTGTGCGTTGCACGTGCTCTCACGAGCCACGGCGAGTGAATGAGTCACTAGCAAGCAAAACCAAACTTCCACCACTACTACTGTACTACTAATCCTAGTCGGGCAATTGCTTTTGTCATTAAAGCTCCCATAGAGCTCAGCCTTTTTCGGATCCCCGACGTGTACGGCTCAGATTCAAACTCTTGCGTGTACTAGATTCCCTCCTAGGTTCGTCCTTATAAGCTCTTCCTCACCCCCGTCTTTATGCTCTCATCATCGTCTTTCCTCTTTCTTTTTGTGTTTGTCTCCCATCTCCATCTGAACCGTAATAATCCCAAGATCGCAATTTCAAACTCTCTGCCAAACAGATCTGAAACCAACAAGTTTTCTACACAAACTTCAATCTGTTTTCTTTTTCTTGGTTTTCATTTCTTTTAATCCATCATAATTCGGATCTTTGGCACAAATAAAACAAGAAAAATAACCCTAAAATCAAAATTTGTGAGTAAGATATTCGCTGTAAAGATTTGTCGTTCGTTTCATAAAATTGAATAAATTTATATATATATGGTCGTTGCTGGATCTAATTGTATTGGGTGGAACAATTTCAAAGAAATCGAAGAAACCCTAGGGGGTGTGATGGGGAAAGATGAAAGTGCCAAAGTGGTTGAAGACGTGGAAGAAGGTGAAATTTCCGATTCGACTTCAGTGGAGGAGATCAGTGAAGAAGATTTTATTAAGCAGGAAGCTAAGGTTCTTGTTTCTTCTAATGAATCCAAATCCAATGGAGGTGGTGGTGGTGATGCTGCTAGGGTTTGGACGATGCGCGACATCTACAACTACCCTGGCTTTCGCGGCTACGGGTCTGGTTTGGTTAATCTCGCTTGGGCTCAGGCCGTACAGAATAAACCCCTCAATGAGCTTTTTGTGATGGATGTTGATCCTGAAGACAAATCCAAGCGATCGTCGTCTTCGCCGTCTGTCAATTCTTCTGGTAGAGAAGATAACAGCAATACCAAGGAAGTGAATAAAGTGGTGATTGTGGATAGTGGTGATGAAATGGACGTTGATAAGGAAGAAGGGGAATTGGAGGAGGGTGAGATTGATTTGGATTCGGAGCCTGCAGAAGACGAAAATCCGGCAGCAGACGAAGCCAAAGATGGTGTCTTGAATTGTGATAATATGAACGTCGATAATTCGGATACTGATTTGAAGAATGAGGTGTTGGAGAAGCAAGTGAACTCGATTCGGGAAGCTTTGGAAAGTGTTACTGTAATTGAGGCAGAGAAGTAAGTGAGCTGAATGTTGCTGAATTTTGGGTCAGTGGGTTCATTCTGGGAGTGGAATGATGATTGCCCAATTTGATTATCTTGCTCTCTAGCTGTTAGAAAATACTTTTCTTTTGGGTTGATTTTTGTTGGTTATATTTTGTAGATCATTTGGGGTTGTCTGTCTCCGTTTACTCAACACTATGGAGAGCTTGCATGGGGTTCTTTTAGAAACTAGTGTTTCTACAAAGGAAGCTCTTGTTGAGCAGTCGTTCACTGCGGTCCAAGCTATCAGCTCTGTAAGCTAGCCAAGAATTTCTCATGTTGGTACTATTTTCTCCAAATATTTCCAAATCTGGTTGTTGAAGTTGTAGAGGCTGTTTATTGTAGGTGTACTTCTCCATGAGCCCGAACGGAAAGAAACAGAATAAAGATATTGTATTAAGGTTTCTATTAGCTGTTATGCCCATTCTTTTGTTATCAAGAAATTCTAATGCCATCGATTGCATAATTATTTCCTTTGTTTTGTTTTTGGTAACAGGTTACTTTCTTCTGTAAAGAATGATCCTTCTCTTTTTGCCCCTGTGCAGATAAAAGAGGTACGATTTTATTTTTATTAGTTCAAGAAAATTTCACTTCGTAATCGGTTAGCATAATTGTTGATATTTCAGAAACTATTGACGTGGTTCCTAATATTTTCCAGATAGGGGTCATGATATCCTCTGTGGAGTCCGCTGATTGTTTCCCTGAAACTAAAGCGGGTATCAAAGAGAATGAAATGCAGATTATCATTGAAGATAATAACAATAAGGATTCTGATACTCCAGCTGTTTCTTCAACTAATGTTGCTTCAGACTTTGTGCCTGCTGTACCTGTGGTTAATAATAATAATAATCCAATGATGTTGTCTGATTTTCCAAGACCAGGAGTGTCTAGTTTAAAGGTTAGAGGAATCCTGCTTCCCCTGTTAGACCTTCACAAGGATCATGATGCAGATAGCCTTCCATCGCCCACACGAGAAGCACCATCTTGTTTTCCTGTACAGAAAATATCTGTTGTTTCTGATGTAAAGTCAGGGTCGGAGACAGCTAGGGTGGCACTGGATTCAGGAGATTCTAGATTGCATTCTTACGAAACTGATGCTCTTAAAGCTGTTTCTACCTATCAACAAAAGTTTAATCGGAGTTCATTTTTCATGAGTGAAAGACTTCCAAGCCCAACACCTTCTGAAGAGTTCGATAATGGAGATGATGATACTATTGGAGAGGTTTCTAGTTCCTCTTCTTTTAGTAATTTAAGAACTTCATGCCCCCCCAATTTGGAGCGGCAAATTGTTTCTTCTCCATCCTCCATCCCTATGGGTAGCTCCAGCATGCAAGGACCGATTATAGCTAAAAGTGCTCCCCCGGCAAGTTCTGGGTCTAATATGACCTTAAAAGCTTCAGCTAAGAATAGAGACCCTAGGCTTAGATTTGCCAATTCTGATGTGGGTGCTTTGAATCTTAACCAACAACCCTTGTCAGTGGTACAAAGTGCACCGAAAGTAGATTCTGTTATAACGTTAAGCTCAAGAAAGCAAAAACCCATTGAAGAGTTTACTATTGACGGTCCTGCCTCGAAAAAGCAAAGGAATGCTTTGGAAAACTCTGGTGTTGTTAGGGATCCAAAAACTGCTTCGGGAAGTGGTGGCTGGTTGGAGGACATTGTTAATGTTGGACCTCATTTAATTAGCAGGAGCCAGACAGTGGAGAATGCAGAAACTGATCCCAGAAAAGTAGTTAATCTTGTAAGTTGTCCAAGTACTGTTGATGGCAGCTCCAATGCCCCAAATAGTGCAAATGAGCAGGTGCCATTGATGGGTGCTAGCACGGCTTCCTTGCCTGCTTTATTGAAAGATATTGCTGTGAATCCGACCATGCTGATAAACATACTTAAGCTGGGACAACAACAAAGGTTAGCAACTGAAATCCAGCAGAAGTCTGCTGATCCTTCAAAAGGTGCAACACATTCCATAAGCTTGAGTTCAATGGTGGGAGCACCTGCATTGGTGAATGTTCCTACAAAGACCTCGGGGATTTTGCAGACACCAGCAGGAACACTTCCTGCTAGTTCACAAAAAGCTGCAGTGGTGAGTGCTTGATTATATCCTTTTTTCTAACTGTAGATTTAGCTGAGCATTTGCTTCCTATGCAATTTTTTCCTACTCTGTTGGTAATCTCCTATGATACATTTCAGTTTTAATTTTTACTTGTTAGATATGAATTCAAGAATAATTTGATCAGCAGCAAGGCCAAAGTCCGTTACTCAAGTTTTATTGTGTAACTTGTTTTTTTTTTTTTTGTGGGAGGTTTATCAGATTACTTTGTTTACTAATTTGATTCATTAGTCCCACAAGATTATATAAACTCTAAATGCATTTTTAATAATTTACAAATCCTGCAGGATGAGTCAGGAAAAATCCGCATGAAACCCCGCGACCCTCGCCGTGTCCTCCATGGTAATGGACTTCAAAAAAGTGGGAGTCTGGGACGTGAGCAGTTCAAGAATATTGTATCCCCATTGTCAAGCAGCCAGGGGAATAAGGATAATCTGCATGGTCAAAAGCAAGATGATGAGGCAGATAAGAAGCTTCTGCCTTCACAGTCAGTAGTGGCCCCTGACATTGCTCGACAATTCACCAAGAATCTGAAAAATATTGCTGATATTATGTCTGTTTCCCATGGATCAACAAGTACAGCAATAGCTTCTCAGAATGTTACTTCCCAATTGGTTCCAATCAAGCCAGAAAAATTAGATCTAAAAGCTGAGGAGCAGCTGACTGGAAGTACTTCTGCTCCTGAAGCAGCTGCCTCAGGTCCCTCTCGTTCACCTGTCATGTGGGGAGATGTTGAGCATCTATTTGAAGGATATGATGACCAGCAAAAAGCTGCTATACAGAGAGAGAGAGCAAGGAGGATAGAAGAACAGAAGAAAATGTTTGCAGTACGCAAGTTGTGCCTCGTCTTGGATCTAGATCACACACTTCTTAATTCAGCTAAGGTAGTCTCTTCTTGACTAATGGATTCGATCTTTTTGTGACATTATTATTAAGGGTTGTTTCTTCTATAATCTTGTTATAACTTAGTTTATCCTTTTTCAGTTTGTCGAAGTAGATCCAGTGCATGACGAGATTTTGAGGAAGAAAGAGGAACAGGATCGTGAAAAACCACAGAGACATCTCTTCCGATTTCATCATATGGGAATGTGGACCAAATTGCGGCCTGGGGTCTGGAATTTTTTGGAGAAGGTGATTTTGAACATAAGTATTTCTTGGCATAAATTTTCATTTTGTTGTTGATATAAGTAAAGTAATCATCACATTGCCTCTTTGGACATCAGGCTAGTCAACTTTTCGAGTTGCATCTTTACACAATGGGGAACAAGCTATATGCTACAGAAATGGCAAAAGTGCTAGATCCAACAGGGGCTCTTTTTGCTGGACGAGTTATTTCTAGAGGTGATGATGGGGATCCTTATGATGGTGATGAGAGGGTTCCCAAGAGTAAGGATTTGGAAGGCGTTTTGGGTATGGAATCAGCTGTTGTAATTATAGATGATTCTGTGAGGGTCTGGCCGCATAATAAACTGAACTTGATTGTTGTAGAAAGGTAACCGTACCTTGATTTTAGATTGAATATTTTAGTCCTTATTGTCTTTGTATATTGATTGGCGTCCTTGCCTTATTACCCGGTGACTATGAAATTTTGCAGGTATACATATTTTCCTTGTAGTAGACGGCAATTTGGGCTTTTGGGTCCTTCTCTTCTTGAGATTGATCATGATGAGAGACAAGAAGATGGGACTTTGGCATCTTCATTGGCGGTGAGGATGCTGTTCAACTTTCTGAGATTGCAAATAGTTAGACATGTTTGTGCTGATTATCTGTTCTTTTGCCTCTACAGGTTATTGAGAGGATACATGAGAACTTTTTCTCCCATCCTGATCTAGATGAAGCAGATGTCAGAAATATTCTAGCCTCCGAGCAGCGAAAGATTTTGGCTGGTTGTCGTATAGTATTTAGCAGGGTGTTTCCAGTTGGTGAGGCCAACCCTCACCTACATCCCCTGTGGCAGACAGCTGAACAATTTGGTGCTTCGTGCACCAACCAGATAGATGAACAGGTCACCCATGTAGTTGCCAATTCCCTTGGGACTGACAAGGTATTGTGTCGTACTCTCTGCCATCTGAACCAGTTACTAAGACTAATATTACTCAACATAAGAAAATCTTCACACCTGCAGAATGTTGTTGGTCATGTTACTGGGGAAATTCTCAGTGGTGGGGTAAGAACAATTTTTCCCTATGTGCTTAATATGGGAAAAGTTTAAACTCTTCATGGAGCCTCCCTTGTGCGTTTAGATGATCTTTGGGTAGAAAGGTAGACCTAATCATCTGCTCAACACCCAAAAAAAAAAAATGGAAAGAAAGAAGTAGAAGGAAAACCTAAAAATCCAATTCCTCTTCCAGAAAAACGTAAATAAAGATAAGAAAAAAGAACTATTTGGAAATATTGTTTCAATGTTTTCCCACTTCCCTCTCTGCTGCGTTCTTTTATTGAGGCATGACATTAACTGTTTTGAGCAGGTGAATTGGGCTCTTTCTTCGGGAAAGTATGTTGTCCATCCTGGCTGGTGAGAAATTACATTTGGTTTATTTATTTATTTTTCAGTTCTTTGAATTTTGGATTTGACATGGATTTGCCCTTGCCTTTCCCTTTGCTAAACCAGGGTGGAAGCATCAGCTTTGCTTTACCGGAGGGCAAATGAGCAAGATTTTGCCATTAAACCATAAACAAATCAGCCACCCTAACCCTTTCGATAAACTAAAACTGATGAATATAGAATCAAGAATCAAGAATCATACTGAAGTTGGGATGGAACCCTCGGGAGTCGGGTCAGATTAGACCTGACACGGCTTGGCCGTGGTTTGATTCACATTTTCCACCCATTAATTGGCAGTTGCTCCTTAAATTCCCTGGCAATTTGCTTAAGCATTTGAATCAGCCTTGAGTTTCAAAATTTTGCTTCATGGTAGGTTGGCGCTCTAGAAGAGGAATGAAGTGGTAAGCCATGATTGAGCATGGTGATTCTGGGTGGGCTTTGAGCATTGTTTCCCTACAGAAAACAAGTGGGATTGATTCTTCAAGCCATTATATATGTAGCCACTTGGGTAACAGGGATTTCTTGTAAATTTAAGTTTGCGATATTCAAAACGTAAAATAAGAGATTGAACCCAAGTGGCTACTTGAGTACTTGGAGATAAGTTACGATGACGCGAGGGGTGGAAGGTGAATATCTGGGCAAGGAAAGTGCCTGGTCTAACAAAAGCCAAGTATTTGGATCTGGGTTAGGGTCATTTTGTGGGAAACAAATCGGGTCAGCTAACTGGGCTGGTTTTCACCCCGTGTCTGTTTTGAGTGTTTGGTCATAGATAGTCCTAATCCTCCGGGTCGGCAAACTTTTCATTTAACTCTTGCACCTCACCTAATTAAGTTGGGTTTCCAAAAGGAGAACATGAAGAATAAGAGAGCAAACCAATTTTTTTTACATATAATATTCAATAGAAGGCTTTCTGCATAAATTAACCCCTTTTTTGGGTTCTTGGTGTTATGTAGCTGATCGCATTTACGTGTCAAGTGGAGACCTGTCCTTTTCATGTTTTCAAAATAATACAAGGTTGTCATTCTCTGGTTACATTTGTGAGACCTGTCATTAAAGTTGTGCTATCGTGTTGTTGAAAGTTGTGAATGGAGTATTACTTCACAGTTTACACAAAAAAATAATAATAATAATAATAAAAGAAGTGGTCTTGGTTCTCTTGGTTACGATTAACCTTGGTTAGAGCCAAGAGGTCTGCGATAGTGCCACGTAGTTGACAATATTGGGCACTGAATAAACTTGGTTCAAAACATGTGAGTGAAGGTTCATCAAAATTGTAATTTACTCCCGCATGCGCTGCTTGTTAGCTTGCACGACAAGGATATGATCGTAGACGCCAAGGTCAGTGTCGAGTGTATAATTTGCAGGACCAAACCTTACTTAGGGCTTGGGAGGGGCGAGGACTGAAGTGCATTATGTCAGTATCGTACCACATGTATGATACAGCCACCTAGTGACGTAGCATCATGCATTATGTTTACTTAAAAAAACTGTAATTGCACTTAAATTAAGAACACATGTTAATTATATCATTCCCACTAAAAAATCTCACATATTCAATATAATAATTGACCTTAATAATTTAAGGGAATAAATTTTTTTTTTTTGGCCAGGAAGGAAATAAATTTAAAGGTTAATTGACTTTAAATACTAAATTTCAATAATTTTTTAGTTTAGATACCAAAATTTAATAACATTTTAGATTAGGTACTAGTTGAAAAGTCAAACATAATAATATATTAAAGGGCATTATAATTCACAAATATTACATTACATGCCACTACAATAAAAAATATATATATTATATCCATTACATTAATTTATACTATATTGTATTAAAATTAAAAAAAATCAATCCAATCACATCTTAACTGTGACTGTATTACAATTTAGTTGTGATTATCTTAGTAAGTTAAAAAAGACAACTCCCACCACTATACTAAGTATTATTTTGAGTAAAAGTATTATTTTGACCTCTATATATTTATATTATA
>QANT01000543.1:0-10530 GCA_003254885.1 Purshia tridentata
TTATCAAATTTTATAATTAGAAATTTCATTTATACCTGCGTTAGCATATACCAAAAGTTAAGTAATTAATAACAAAGGGAACTTAGGGAAGGCAAAAGAGCACTTCAACTAGTTGGTTATTGTTGAAAAAAAATTTGATAATAAATTATTATATTAATAATTTATATTTGTTACCCAACATAATCTCACTCTACTCATTTTAGGAATAGAGTTTTATTATTTAAGATACGACCCATTCAAGATGGAATGCATTTCTTAATTACAATATCTTAGTACAAGGTACAAAAGAAGACCTTTTGATTCTAATTATGACGAAACTGAAATCATTTACTGAGATATGTGAGTGTTTGGATTTGGAATTCCCAATGAGTGAATGACTCATTAAAAATTGAGATTTATTTGGATAATTTGTTTGGTGAATTTGGTTGGGTTGAACCAGGGAGTCGATTTGGGCTGCGGTTGTATCTAGATTTGGTTCTAGATTGCCTACGTACACATGACGTGATCAAACTATATGTAGTTCGAGACTTTTGGGAATTAAATAGGTGAATGACCTATTTAAATGATTTTAGTAATATGGGTAGGGTTATAGAGCCTTTGGATTTGATTTGATAAATTAATTCAAGACTTTGTGTATGGAATTAATTTCTGAGAAATTTGAATGAATTTGATTTGGTTACGGTCGCACCTAAATTTTAGTATAGGCTACCTACATACCCTTGATGGGATCAAACCAACTGTAGTTCGTTAATGAATTTGAATGGTTTGCTTTATGCTATTTTGGAGAATTGGTTTTGTACCAACTGAAAGAGATGGTTTTATACCATTTGAGTGAATGAATTTGGAATTTGGAATGGAATTTGGAATATGGATTTGAAGGAATGTGCCCATTAATATTATAGTGTTATTTATTTGTTAAATGACACGTTTATTTTTTTATAATGGGCGAACATGAATTTAAATATGTGCCCACTAAATATTTCATATCAATTATTTATTAATTGACACGTTTTATATTTTTAATGGGTAAATATAAATTCGGTTTTGTGCCCACTAAATATTTTGTATCAATTATTTATTAATTGATACCTTATATTTTTAATGGGCAAATATAAATTTGATTTTGTGCCTACTAATATTTTGTACCAATTATTTATTAACTGATACCTTATATTTTTAATGGGTAAATTTGAATTTAATTATGTATCCACTAATTATTTTGTGTCCATTATTAATTATTGACACTTTTTTATTGGGAAATCTGAATGAGGAGCTGATTAGAACACTGCAGGCTGCATTGAGTTTTGAACAGAGGTTAGGCTTTGTGCCAATCTCCTCCACTGCACCGTGCTCAAAGAAAAGGGCAGCTAATAATATATTATACATATGTTTTTTTCTCTGTGGTGTAGACTGAGTAGCATCATCCTTTTTTTTTTTTTATCTCAATTGCATTGTAGATGAATTTAATGCAGAGAGCCACACTCTTTCATCTTTCTGCCATGAACCGAAAGCTAGAGTCCATTTGGGACTTGAGAGTTTTTACATCTCAGTGTTCCTTCATCACCTGAGGGGCAATACAACAATAACAATTCTTTTTTTTTTAGTTTACGTTGGGAAGCAGACCAATAGATATATATACATATATATTGCTTGCTTTTTCCTTCATGGTCGGATTGCCTCAGCTTTTGTGATTTGGCCAAATTCATGTGAACTCCTCCCATGGGTCTAATTTGCAAAGCCATAGACAAAGAGACAGGACATGGACGGTTGCAGATTAGAAGCAACTTGTAATTTGTATATGTTTCCAACATCAATCTCTTTTTTTTTTAGGAGGCTTCTTCTATTCTATTTTTTTTATTTGTGTGGCCACAAAGATGACAAACCCCATTTACATTTTCTCTTGGCTTTCTGCCATTTCTTTTTCTTTTTTGTAGTTTTGATTGAAGTTGAGGGCAACAACTTTGAATGAATTTATAATGAATCCAAATTGATGCCCGTAAGCATCAACTTGAGAGGATTCCTATAAAATTCAAATGTTGTTCTCGGACAACCGTTCCATGTTTCCATGGATGATTTTGTGGTGCTCGCAAGCACCGTTCCAAGTTTCCATGGATGATTTTGTGGTATTTGCAAATACCGTTCCATGTTTCCATAGATCATTTTGTGGTGCTCGCAAGCACCACTTTTTAAAGGAGGTTAGGACCGAACATATGGAGCCATGAAGGTAGCCATATACCTGCAATTCTTCTGACTTCTTTCCTGCAGCACTTCGATGTTATGTTTTTTCCTTCCCCCTCTTCTAAACCTCTCATGCTCTATTTATAGAGACCACCAGAGGTCTAAGAAGATGAGGATGTGATCACTCAAAATTTAAATTCAAATGGTGATCACACTTAGAGATAAAATTTTTTAATAAGATTTCCTCTATCTTTCTCACTTATCTCATCCATTTAGGAGTTTAACTTCATTTGAACACTCCAATGTGGGGCTGTGTCTTTATCCTCTCTTTTTTTTTTTGAATTTTTGCAGTTCAACAGTTATTATCGTTGATTCGTTGTTAGCCTCAAAACAACTCTTCGCTTTTACAACTTGTTTGTAAGATTAAATTTTTTTTTTCTTGTCAACTTGTTTGCAAGATCTATCAACCCGGGATAAGTATATCAAAAATTATGAATTTTTTATCAAAAGAAAGGGTCTAAATTCTAATTACAAATAAATTAATCAAACTTTTTAAGATTACATATTAATTGATGCAATTTTTCATAATTACATTTTAGTCACCATTAAAGGTGTACATCGAGCTGGACCGACTCTAGATCCACCACGGCCAGTCTAAAGTCGGTCAGGCTCATACTTATTGGTCGGGCAAAGATTTTCTATCCCGTTGAGTCGGCCCAACATGAGCCCGTCTTGGGTTGGGTCGGCCTGCTTATATTAGTTTTTCACTTTTTTTTTTCCTTGTCAAATTGTTTGCAAGATCTATCAACTCAGAATAAAGATATCAAAAATTTTGAATTTACTATTAACTAATTACAAAGAAATCAATCAAATTTTTTAAAATTACATATTAATCAATGCATTTTTTCATAATTTTATTTTAGTCACCATTAGAGGTGTTCATCGGGCCAGGTCGAGTCCGGCATAAGTATGGCCCATTTAAAGTTGGCCAGACTCGACTCGGCCCGTCATTAAGTGGCCTGACCCGTACTACACCATTAGAGGTGTTCATCGGGCCAGGTCGAGTCTGGCATAAGTATGGCCCATTTAAAGTTGGCCAGACTCGACTCGGCCCGTCATTAAGTGGCATGACCCGTACTTATGGGTCGGGCTGGACAAAGATTCTTTTTCCCTTTGGGTTGGCTCAGCATGAGCCTGTCTTGGGTTGGGCCGTTCTATTTATAGTAGTTTTTTAATTATTATGTTTATATTTAATGACTAATTTTTAGTTCCATAAATAAAAATATTTTTTAACAAAACTAAAGCAATTGTATTTTCAATTACAAACTGATTTCTTATTATATTGAAATTGATGATTTATTTTAAAATTAAGTCTTTGATTTATTAAATAATAATAGACACTTTAAAAAATAAAATAATCCTATTATAAGGCCATGGGCCTACCTGAGCTTAAGGATTAACATAATTAGACCTCCCCTGGCCAAATTATTAAATGGGCCTGCTTGAGCATGACACAAAGCACGAATGTGCCAATTTTAAACTGGCGGGGCCGACCATTGTACACCTTTGGTCACCATTGACTAAATTGAAAAAAAATAAATTATAAGAAATCAATAAACGTACATTGCTATGCACATCTAATATATATTAAGTATGAGTTTGACTACTATACAACAAAACGGCTGAGACCTAAACCCTAAATCATAAGCTCCATAACCCTAATTCTAAACCCTGAAGCCTACTTTTAAATCTTGAACCCCATTTATATACCATAAATCTTATTTGGGAATTTCTATTTATATCCAACAATCTTCTTTTATTACCCAAATTCTTAATTTACCTAACACCCACCTTTTTCAAATCAGCTTTTTCTCATTTTACCTTACCTTAATTACTACATTACCCTTATTAATAGAGATTCAACCCATTATTTTAATTTTCTCTTCATACTCACAATTTTACACACATACCTAACAATAACAAATTTTTCTCCCAACCCAACCATTTACACTACATCCATACCCAACAGCCAATCTCAGTCTCCAACTACCGAAATTTTTCAATTTGCCTCAGCCAAAACCCGCCGTCTGCCACTCACCTTGCCTGCCGCCGCCTCTCTCCCTACATTTGTCATTGGTTGTTGAGCTGCTGGAGGAGTTAAGGCTTGGTTTTGAAATTTTGTCCTCACTTGAAAAAGATAAGTCATTAAGCTTTTTGTTTGTTGTTTTGGGCAAATTAAACGTATTTTATGATGGATTTGTTATTTCTATATTAATTTTATTCATTAGTTTGATTTTTTGATGGATTTTTGGGTTGGATTCATCTATGCTGTTGGAGACCATATTCAATTTTGGTCGAGTTCGTTACGAATCTTCGATTGGCCTCAACTGGACATTTCTCATTTTTTCGGTTCATGTCAGCAGAATAAACGTTACATATTCGGTTGTCTCCAACTGAAACTTGTAGTCGTTCGATTCTGGTTTGCCAAACACATCACGAACTAGAAATCCCTAAAACGTCTAAAACAAGAAAAAAAATGCAGAAAAATTACACAAAATGCAAGCATACCTCATTTGGAGGCACATAGAGTACGATTTCACCATTCATCTGCTTAAAAACCCTTGTTTTGATGTTAGGGTTTAGTTTGATGTTTGATAGAGTGAGTGTGAAAGTGAGGATAAATGAGGATGGTTAGATTAGGGCTGGTAAAAAAGTTGAGAATGGAAAGAAATTTTGATTTTTTAAAGGTTATAATTTGTCCTTATTTGTAATTTTATTAAGAAATAAAATGGTCCATTCAAATTTAAAATATATGTTGGGTATCAAAAGAAATTTTTGGGTATGGCTAAAATTTCCCATCTCATTTCTATACCCTAACCTAAATCAAGGGTAACATGTTAATTTTACATCCATAAGTAATGAGAAAAAAGGATTGGGAATTGGTATTTTCCAATGTATCAAAATACATGACATCATCCATTAAATTTAGTTAGTGATTAAAGTGGAATAAAATTTCAAAATCCAAGGGTAGAATTAGACCTGGCAAAAGCACATATGACCCATTAACTCGACACGAAACGACAAGAAAATTTGCGAGTTTGGGTTTGAGGTTCTCAGACCCGGTTGATATTAGTGTCGCCCGTTAACAACCTGTTAAAAAAAAGGGTCGAGTTGTGTCAATTCGCGGGTGACCCGAATAACCCGTTAAGACCCGTTAAGAACTAGGGACATTTTTGTAATTTCAGTTGAAAAAAAATACTGAGTTTATCTAACCTAACTATTCTCTCCACTCATAACTTTCTCTTCCTCAGACTACCATTCACCCTCTCGGGCTCTCATCTCTCCGCCGACTCAATCTCTCTCAGACACTCAATCTCCTCTAGCCTCCACCCAAATCATCATCTCCTCTAGCCTCCACCCAAATCATCATCATCTCCACTCCAGACTTACTCTCTCTCTCGAAACCCTCCTCCATCTCCCTCCTATACCGTGTCTCTCTGTCTCCTTCTCTGTTTCTCTTCATCTCCCTCTATCTTTCTCCGTCTGCAAGCTTTTACCGTTGTCGTCGCCAATGCCCTTGGTTAGATCAACCTCGATGCCCTTGCTTGCTCGATCTCTGCCGCTGCACAGATCGATCTCGATCAGCCTCTTTTTAATTGATTTGATTAATTGGGTTTGATGATTTGTTTTGAATTTTGATTGGGTTTGGATTGTAATTGAATTTTGATTGGGGTTGGAATGTAATTGAATTTTGATTGGGTTTGAATGTTTGAATGGGTTTACTATGAGCAAGCAAAGAACTTGGGGGTCTTCTTCTGGGTTTTCGTTAGTTGGAAGCCCCTACCTTATTTTTTTTTTCTCTTCCTATTTTTGCAGAATGAGTGTGACTGTGTAAAGATATCAATTTAGTATTTTGGTTATTTAGTTTGAGTTGAATAATCCCTCTGTTTTAGGGAACTAGTGTTTGAACTAGTCTTTAGTAGAATCCCATCAAAATAGGAGTTGTTAGTCATGGGTAGTTCTTTCCGTTTCAGTTTTGTAAAGGCTTTATAAGCAATTTGTTTTTTCATTGTTTAATAACAGAGTATCTTATCTCAAAGTAAAGCTATCATCTGGTATCAGAGCAATAACAGGCTTGATCAAACAGAGAAGCCGCAGTCGTCAACTTACAGCAGTAAGTATCAATGGCAGCAGAGGGGAGTAACTTTGTGCAACCTGCAATTCCACGATTTGATGGTCATTATGATCATTGGAGTATGCTGATGGAGAATTTCTTGAGGTCTAAGGAGTACTGGAGTCTAGTGGAGAGTGGAATCACGCAATATCCTGAAGAAACTGTTCTTATGGAGGCACAAATCAAAGCACTAGAAGAACAGAAGCTGAAAGACTTAAAGACAAAAAATTACCTGTTTCAAGCCATAGATCGAGCCATCCTGGAGACTATCTTGGAGAAGGACACATCAAAAGCCATTTGGGATTCAATGAAGAAGAAGTATCAAGGCACAGCTAGGGTCAAGCATGCACAGTTGCAGGCTCTTCGTAAAGAGTTCGAGTTGCTTCTCATGAAGGTGGGAGAGTCTGTCAATGACTACTTTGCAAGAGTACTGACAGTAGCAAACAAGATGTGAATCCATGGAGAAAAGATGGGAGATATGGTGGTCATAGAGAAGATTCTAAGATCAATGACACCTAAGTATGATTATGTGGTTTGCTCCATTGAGGAATCAAATGAGATAGATGATCTCTCGATTGATGAATTACAAAGCAGCCTGCTTGTGCATGAGCAAAGAATTATTGGTCATATAATGGAGGAACAAGCTCTGAAAGTAAGTCAAGAGAACCACTCACCTGGAAGAGGAAGAGGCAGAGGAGGATATAGAGGACGTGGAAGAGGAAGAGGGAGACAAGGATCATTTGACAAGTCCACCGTCGAGTGCTACAATTGTCATGAGTTGGGGCATTTTCAATATGAATGCCCTTAAAAAGAGAAGGACACCAAGGCCAATTTCATTGAGGCTGAAGAAGAAATGTTGTCGATGACTTATATGGGTGTTAAAGAAGATTACTCCACCAACTTATGGTATCTTGATTCTGGTTGTAGTAACCATATGAGTGGAGACAAGGAGCTATTTTCATCTTTTGATGAGACATTCAGAGACCGAGTAAAATTGGGAAACAATTCTAGTTTATGTGTCAAAGGAAAAGGAGACATCAAAATTGAAGTGAATGGAGCAGTGCACTGTATCTCTGGAGTGTTCTATGTACCAGAGTTGAAGAGTAATCTCATTAGCCTTGGCCAACTACAAGAAAAAGGATTTGCTATTCTTATGCAAAAGAACACATGTCAGATTTATCATCCTGAGAAGGGTCTAATCATAGAAGTTGAGATGGCATCGAATCATATGTTTCTACTGCAAACAAAGCTCTCATGTCACACTAAAAAATGCCTCAAGTCAACCATTCCAGATGACAGCTGGCTGTGGCACTACAGGTATGGACATCTGAGCTTCATTGGTTTAAAAACCTTACAACAACAAAACACGGTGATTGGACTACCTCAGCTGCAAGTTCCCTCAAAGGTCTGTGAAGAATGTATGATTGGAAAGCAACATCGCGAAATTTTTCCTCAGAAAAGCACTTGGAGGGCCTCACACACCCTTCAACTAATTCACTCGGACATTTGTGGACCAATTAATCCCATCTCCAACAGCGGAAAGAGGTATTTCATAACTTTTACTGATGACTATAGTAGAAAGACTTGGGCATATTTCTTATCTGAGAAATCTGAAGCTATAATTATCTTTAAAAAGTTTAAAGCTATTGTTGAGAAAGAAACTGGGGTGTTTGTCAAAGCATTGCGCACTGATCGTGGGGGAGAGTTCACTTCACATGAATTCACCAATTTTTGTGAAGAGAATGGCATACATAGACAGTTAACTGCAGCTTATACACCTCAGCAAAACGGTGTTGCGAAAAGGAAAAATCGCACCATTATGAATATGGTGCACTGCATGCTTACAAAGACACAAGTGCCAAAGACATTTTGGCCTGAAGCTGTGAATTGGAGCGTTCACATTTTAAACAGATGTCCACCGTTTGCTGTGAAGGATGTTACTCCAGAAGAAGCTTGGAGTGGGAACAAACCAGGTGTTGCACATTTCAAAGTGTTTGGCTGTTTAGCATATACACATGTGAATGATAATTTACGGAGCAAACTTGATGACAAGAGCGTACAATGTATCATGCTTGGCATCAGTGATGAGTCCAAGGCTTACAGATTATATAATCCTGCTACCAAAAAGATCATAATCAGTCGAGATGTGGTCTTTGATGAAGAGAAATGTTGGGATTGGAAAAATGAAGGAGGGAGAAATATTGCTGTGGATCTTGAAGCTACTGAGGAAAACTCAGCCGAAGACCACATTTCAGAAGCATCAGCAAATGATTCATCAGAAAATGAGTCCTCTGAAGACAACTCCAATGAGCATAGAACTAGAGAGCCAAGAATAAGAAGAACTCTTGCATGGTTGACAGATTATGTGAATGGTGATGAGTTATCTGATGATGGAAATACTGCTCAACTAGCCTTGTGCACCGACAGTGATCCAATCACCTTTAATGATGCCTTGAAAAGCTTAAAATGGAGGAAGGCCATGGATTCAGAAATTGAAGCAATTGAGAAAAAAAATACTTGGGAACTCACTAAATTACCAGTAGGAGAAAAGACCGTTGGAGTTAAGTGGATATATAAGACAAAGCTCAAAGAAAATGGAGAGATTGACAAGTACAAAGCTCGATTAGTGGCTAAGGGCTACACACAGGAGTATGGAGTATGTAACACCTCGCACTTTTCAAAGTAGTTTTGAAACGCTTTTTAAAGATTTTCGGATTTTAATTTGGAAAGTAAAGCGTTTTGGCGTTTCAAATTTTTAAAGTTTGACTTTTAAAGTGGGCAAAAAGTTGACTTTTTGTTTGAGCAAGGTTTTCGCGTTGACCTTGGGTTCGTTGGAAAGGTCTCGTCCTCACGAGTTCGTAGACACGTAGCACGCATCGAACGGAGCTACGGTTTGGAAGTTACGGACGTGTGAAGAGAGGGGCAAGTTTGTAATTTTGAAAGGTTGGTTTTTAAAAAGGCACAGAACCCCAGAAACCCAGCAGTTTCTCTCTCCTCTCCTGAAGCTTCTCCCTCTCGCGACTACACTTCCCAGCCGCGCTTTTCGCCGGCGCGTGGGGGCGCGTCCGGCGGCGGGCTAGGCTGGTTTTTGGCTCGCCGTGCTCGCGCCGCCTCCCTCTTCCCTCCGGTGGTGGCGGCTTCCCGTGAAACAGCCCAGAAACTCGCGTTCCAGCTCGTGCACCGTGGGTGATTCGGCGGCGATCTCGCCGTTTCCGGCGACGACGAAGCTCAGTGACCGCACAGATCTCTTCCTCTCGTCGAGCCCAGCGTGTTGGTGGGTTCGATTGACCCGTGGGACCGCCGTGGACGGCGGATCGAGTGTGGGTGTGCCGCCGACTTTCCGGCCAGTTTTCTTCAGTTTCCGGCCACTTTTGGCCGTCGATCCAGGTTCGAGTTTTGATCCCCTCGATCTCCTCTATGTGCCCATGTAGTTTGTTTTAGCTAAACGCGAGTTTCGTTTTTGACAGTTGACCGCCGTTGACCGCCCGTTGACCGTCGTAGGACTCGCTGCGTGTGACGGTTCCAGCGACCGTTCCTTGGTTTTCGGCCTCGGGCCAACCACCCGAGCTTGTGGGTGAGTTCTCGGACCTTCCGCGTGGTTTTCGAGGGTCGGGTAGCCACCGTGCGTGGTGGTTCCCGCCCGTTTTCATGATTTTTGGCTTGGTTAGCGGATTGGTTGTGAAACTTGTTTGGTTATTGGTTGACTGGTCTTAGTAGGTACACTCGGCACGGGAATTTGTATTTCTGATGCCGTTATGCTGCCGGATTTTAGAATCCGTGCATTGGAGCCACGAAGGACATGAAGGGCAGTTCGGGCTTTTCGCGCGGTCACAGTGAGTGAACCTAAGACTATTTAATTCTCAGTTTAGTTAGTTATTTGGTTGCTTGTGTGCTTGTTTGTTTGATTTGGTTGCGAGTTACTAGTTAAGGGGGGTTACGGAATTAGGATTGGAATACCGCTAATTTAAGGATTATTTGAGGTTACAAAAATTAAGTAACGTTTGGAACTTTAGTGAGGATTAAGTAAGGATCAGTGATTGTGTTGAGGGTTTGTGAATTGCAGTTGGAGACTTTCGGTTAGGATTGGGATTCCCAGGATTTTAAGATTATTGTTTGTTAAGGTGATTTGGTGTGGATTTCGGTTTTTGGAAACTGATTTTAAGAACTCAGTTTATTCT
>QANT01000546.1:0-31600 GCA_003254885.1 Purshia tridentata
TTCTACAAGAAATAAATTGTTAAATGTTAGACAATGAAGGAGACTGGACATTGATCATTAACAAGAAGATTAAATCAAAGTTTTTTTTTTTGTGGCCATTCAAAAACTGTTTTAAAAACAGGGAAAAACAAATACTAGAGTTCAGTACAAAAACCAAACAGACCAAAACACAAACAATAAGAAAAAAGACTAGCTAAATATGCTGCAACTTAAAAAAAAAAACCGAAAAAAAAAAACAAAAAGAATTAATCATCTGGAGGCCATCTGCCAAAAGAACACCAAACAAAGAGGATGGGGGATGAATAACCCACTCCTGAGGACACATCCTCTTTTTAGCTAGCTTTTCCACTACATCAGAAGCAGCATTAACTCTCCTTTTCACCCAGTGCCACTTAATTGAAGAAAATGCTGAAGCAAGTTGCCATATCTCATTGAGTAATAGTTGATTTAACCTCTTTAGAATCACCTCAATCTCAGAGAAGCCATGTTGTGGTGATAGTGCAATCCTTCCCTAACAGCTTTAATCTCAAACCAAAAGCCCATGTAAATAAAAAGTCAAATTTGGGTCAAGCCCAGTTAAAATTAAAATTAAAAGTTAGGCCCAAAAACCAACTTTTGATTTACAAAACCTGTGAAAATCAAATAACAAAACATGAAAAGTTCTGAGATCTCATACTCTACCCTTCTTAAAAAATATTTCGTCCTCGAAATTTCTAAAGGAATACACAATAGAGAGAATGATTCAGTACACATAGGCCTTGTTTGTTTGGACGTAATTTGAGAACGGGAATAGAATTGTATTCCATTACATAACTATCCTTGAATAGAATGGTATTGAGCTTTCTATTCCAGTGTTGGAGCAATTTTGGAATTGCGGTAAAAAAATGACTTCTATTCCCATTCGGTGTTTGGTAAATCTGGGAATGTAATATAAAAATATAAAAATCTTACAAAAATACCCTTTAATTATTTGAAAAAAAAATTTACTGCTAAAAATATATGTTAATATTATAATGAAATATAGCTTTTCGCACCTCATCATATGGCAATAGATTAACAACAGAAGAAGATAACTTTATTCATAAGTAGGAAACAATAAAACAAAACAGTTGAAGCATATATAATCAAATATAAGCCAACTTTAATCGATCCGAACATAGACATTGTCTTGTCTAAAATTGAAAGCAAATGTCATCATAACTTTGTTTAATTAAACAAAATAGTTTTCAAATAGTCACCGAAAAAACATAGTCTCATAGAAACCAATATAAATCTTGTCTACGAATCAAGTAACTCTTCCACCCAATCTTTTTTTACTTATCTACGAATCAAGCAACCCTTCCACCTATTGAGACAGAAAAGAAGGTTTACTTTTATGGGATCAGCCATAATAATTTGGCTTGTTTTCAACTTAGAATGATTATTTAACCCTGAAATTTTTGACACTTCATCATAAACTTTACGCAGTGGGTCAGATTCTACAAGGCAACCTACTAGCTTATCCATTGCTTCAGCAGCCTTGGCCATTGCACCAACCATTTGTGTCAACCTTGATACATAAGCATCATTTTTTCTCTCTCTCTTCCTTATTGACTGACTTGAACCGTCAACTTCTGGTGGTGGAGACATAGGGGGTTGGGTCATTGTTACATCAATATCATCAAGGCCATCATTATTTGGACTCTCATTTTTATATAGAAACATATACTTACATGTAATAGATATACAAATAAATAGTATTTTTACCTTCACCCAACCATCAAAGTGTTCTTTTTCGCAAATAATCATTTTCTTCTCCTCATCCCATGCAAAACCACTATTGGTGGTAAACATATCTAATAGAGCATTATTGTTTCTTCAATGTCCTAATTTGAGACTCAATATGTGGATTTGCTTTAATCTCACAACCTGGTAACTTTTCTACTAATAACTTTTCAATTTGTGCATTGGTTCCTGGCTTGAACCCATTGTCAGATTTCATTTTACCTGAAACAGATAACTCTACCAAGCATTCAACTAGTTTTTCATCCTCTGTTGTTGTCCACACATGCTCTTTTTTTCCCCTTCCCCTTTGTTGATCATTTGTTTGAGAATTCATCCTATAAATAAGAAGTTATAATCCAAAAAACTAAAAAACAATAAATATTATACAGAGAAAATATCCAACTTCACTCCACAAATAAAACCATTGCAAATAATAAATAAGGTCACATAAACTCAACTAATTAGAATAACCATAAAATATAAATGTGCCATAATGTATTTTATTTAAACTACTAAGCAATGACGTAAAGTTGATGCAATAATTATTAATACAGGTTTTTCAACCGACTAGCCTATTAGCCCTCCACTCATTGAACATGTTTATTGCTAAATTTGTCCTCCAAGTACTCCACTGGTTAAATGGTTCAACGACAGTTATAGGGTCACCTTGAACCTCATGAACATGTTCCTCATGCAATTCATTCTCTAATGGATCCACAAGCATCTCCTTTCTTATATGATTGTGAAGTAGACAACAAGCAACAATTATTTTACACTGGGTTTTCACAGAATAATAAGGACTCCTAAGAATTGCCCAACGAAGTTTAAGCAAACTGAAACACCGTTCAATAACATTTCTAGCAGCAGAATGCTTCATGTTATAAAATTCTTCATGAGTAGTTGGGGTGTGTCCCTCTCTCCACTCATTCAAATGATATCGTTGCCCTCTATATGGGGCAAGAAACCCATTTTCATTTGTATATCCAGCATCCACCAGGTAGTAGTAACCTAAAATAATAGTCTCAAATTTTATTATATGCAATTGTAAAATTTGTTAAATAGTGAGAAAAAAAATGATAAAATTTAGAGGTATAGCTTACCATTTGGAACTTTTAAACCATTCCTCCTACTCACAGCATCTTGAAGAACTCGAGAATCAGCTGCTGAGCCCTGCCAACCCGGCAAAACATATATAAATTGCATGTCATGGGAGCAAACTCCTAAGACATTTGTTGCAATTTCATTTTTTCTAGTTTGATATCTAGCCTTGTCTGCCTCAGGCACATTCATTCTAATATAAGTACCATCTAATGCTTCTAAACAATTCTATGAAGGTAAAAAGATTAAATTATTACAAGTTCAAAATAAAAATAATTAACAAAATTAATCTAAGACAATATTATATACCTTAAACCATTTCCATCTCTCATCTGTGGAGTTATTAGAAATTGGATCGGGTGATTTTAATAGGCTTGTATGTAATCGGAGGACTACATTCAATACTGCATTAAAGTGCCTACTAATAGTCTTGCTAGATCTCACAAAACGAAACTTTATCACCCTATTTTTTACATGATGTGCAAGAATATGTAGGAACATTGCAACCATTTCATCTACGCTAACATGTCTTGAATCTTTTAATTTCCCAGTAGTACGAAGCATTGAGCACAACTTATTAAAAGTATGCCTATCCTTAATTGCTCGACGCATGTCAAATCGCTTTTGTAAATCATTCGACTAAGATGGTCATTCCGTAAGAAAACTCTATTAGTAGGTTGCTCCTTTAATAAGTATTTTCTATAATGTCTCTCTACAGTATGACACATCATGCACATGAGGTTAAATATATTCATCATAATCGATAGTGCAACCATTATTTTCTCTCCTGTCTAATATCCTACATGCCATGGCTACAATACAAAATCAAAATAACAACCTAATAAGCAACTAATAACAGTAATAAAATTGAACCACAAAACCATTGAACTAAATTAAACAACCTTCCTAAAATTGAATTCACTACAGACAATATAAAGAAAGGCCAAAATGCCAAACAAGGACAGGTTGAAGTAAAATTTTAACTTTATTGCTAATCAGAATCATAATCAAATATAAAAGAATACTAAATGAGATAAATTAATATGAATTAAATAAAAACTCAGTCATATATATATGTTATGTGTAACTTTTTAGTTAATTCAATGAACACCAAAGCTATATGCCACCAATCGAACATCAAAGCTCCAATTAAGTCATCAATGTCGATTAATATATAGATATTATTATAGTATATACCAAACCTGCAAAAAGAACTAATATATATATATATATATATATTTGATGATTTAACTACTAAGTATGTGTGAGAGAGAGGGTATGTAAATCTTATTCTCTTTCTCCATCAAAGCATGTCACAGTACAATGTACAGAAGAAACAAAAAATAACCCAAAAGGAATTAAAGCAAGTTCATAGTTAAAGTTGCAGAAGAAACAAAATACTCCAAAAGTAAGACCACGTTGCAGCAAAACTTAAGAAAATAAAACAAACAAGTAATTAAGAAGCCATACTTGCTTTTTTGTGTAGACGGACTCAATCGACAACTAGCCTCAAGAACTTTGGCGGCAAAGGCTTTGAGGAAGAAAGAACGTCTAAGAGGGTTATCAATATTTTGGAAATTTTCTTTTAATACTTGTTGATATTTGCCGAGTAATAAGCAGGGGCAATAAACATAATTTTTCATTCCATGTTATTAGATGTAATCACAATACCACCCCCTGACACGACCCTCCCCAAATTCCACCCTGGAACTCGGAGTGATCCCGCGAGCATCCAATATCAAGGAAAATCCTACCGAAATTTCGGCAGAACCTCCCCTGAAATTGGACGAACTCTTTCTCCATGAAGACCTGCAAAAACACTTTTAAGTATCACAGCTCCTCTACCACAACCAAAGGGTCTCCGACCCAAATTCAAAACCAAATATTAATAACTATTCAAAAGATTATCAAGGTTGGCTACAAAATTCACTAGGAACTAGGTTTACAAGGATAGCTAAGTGCCTACAAAATTCACTAAGCTCGCTAGATTTCCTCGACGTCTTTGGCACGACCGCTCCTCCGCTACAACCTGGGGGAAAATTTAAAACAACAAAAAGGATAAAACTAGTAAGACAACTCAATGAGTGGACGAAAATAAGAAACATTTCACTAAAATTATAAAAATCCGTTATTACAGCAAACTAAAGAAATAGCTTGGCACCAAGACCTCATGTTTCTTTTTAAAATCCCCCAGTTTTAAAATATTTCGTAAAAATCCACTGGTGCCTCTATATAAAATAGTATTTTAAAATCCATTTTGAGATTATTTGAAAATCAATAAAACTAATCAAGCTGACAAATATGAAACCCGAACTGAAAGTTCCTAATCTTTGAAAACTTGCTTACTAGTTACCCACCGAACCTGCCGTACATGCGCAGAGCCCACGACCTTCCGTACGCATGCAGGGCCAATAATCCTGCCATGCATGCGCAGGGCTCACAACCTGCCATACTCATGCAGGGCCAATAATCCTGCCGTACATGTGCAGAGCTAGAGTCTGTCATACACATGTAGGGCCAATATACCTGCCATACGTGCACGCAGGGCCACCCCCAAAGGGCAAGGCATCCCGACACACGGCTCAAAGCCTATGCCTATGTGTGTGCCGTGATGGGTCCCAAAGACCTATATAATCTGATAATCTGAAGGGTACTGCGAAGGGTGGTTTGAAAATCCTTTTCTTCAGAACTTCTTTTCCCAAGATATAAAATACTTAAAATTTCTCAAAAGCCACGACTAGTAAACCCTTGGTACAAAAACCCATTGAAATCCAATATTTCTCAAAACTCAAGCATAAAAACATCTTTTGAATTTCTTTATGTCTGGCCAAAGCATAAAATCCAAAGTAACTAACTCAATGTCCAGAATTCAAATCAACACTTATTTAAGAAATCCGGAAGCCAAACTCACGAACCAAATATANCGAACCAAATGATATTTCTCAAGTAGATAAATCACAGCTCAAATAACTCAAAATATAACTATGAATTAAATCATTAAATTCATAAAAATAGTTTAAGAAACGAAGTCCACTCATAGAGATAGCCTAGCTTTGGTCTCCGACTGGATCGTCCTTGGACTTGGGAGTGTCGCCTAAAATAAGAATGATTTACGTTAGAATAAAGTTCAGAATAATAACTGAAAAACTAGAATTCTAGGCCTTTCGCTCCACAATTCTAATTTCACACTATAACCCAACTTAATTTCCTTCTCGACTCAAAAGCCAACGCCACTAGCTCATCTTAATCTCGTTAAATTCCTCCAAAAATTTCCATTACTACACAACCCGACCGAGGGTCGTTCAAGCGTCATTTCAAAATCCACCCAATGTCCATTTCCAACTCAAAATCACTATTTCTCCAATTTCTTTAAATCTAACTATTGTAAACCTCAATAAATCATTCCTAAGGGTCAAAATCATTCCCAAATGCCATTAAATCTCCATGAACACTTTATATTCCTAGAAATCCCGAAATGGACCTAAACCTCAACTATCCAACTTCTAATTCTCTTAGAAATTTCCCAAATTTCTCGTTCCAATCTTCGATTAGAGTTTCCTAATGATGGAAATTGCCCAAAACACCTCAAAATTTGTAATAATTTCGAAAACCCAAGCCAAACCCGAAATGAGCATAACCCCAATTTCTCCAACTTTCCAATTTCTCAAAATTCCTTAAAATTCCTCACTCTAACCTTCAATTGGTAATTTCTATGAGTGATTATTGTTAAAACCAACCTCAAAACACCACCCAAAAATCAATTTCTAGAGGGACCCAAATGAGTGTTAAACCCCAAACTTCAATTTTTCACAATTTCTCAAAATCAAACCATCAAATTACAGGGAAAAGAAAGCCCATGGAAGGAGGAAGAAAACTCACCAAGAACCTGGGCCAATCGTGGCTGGAAACTGCCAGAATCAGCGGAGGGAGTTCGCGGTGCAGCTGGCTTCCTGAGCTTCTCGCTGCGCGTGGGAGCGACGATCGGCAAGGAGAAAGGCTGGAACAAGATAGCTGGCGCCTGAGGGAAGCTCTCCTACCAATTCCCGATGCTTGGAGACGTCGGAGGTGGCCGGAGCTGAGGGCTCCAGTTGCGCGCAAGTGAGAGAAAAGGAGAGAGAAGAGAGAGGACTGGGTTGGCGGGAGGAGGCACTGGGGTAGCTGGCCGGCACATGGAGAGTGTCACCGGTGGGTTTGGGTGGCCGAGTTGTGGAGGTGGTGTGGCGTAGGGGAGAGGAGAAGAGGAGAAGTAATGGGCTTGGGGGGGCTGTGGTCTTCTGCGCGTAGGGGGGGAGAGAAAATAAGAGAGAGGGAGAGATTTCTAGAACTTTCTGGAATTTTAAATGCCATTTCACCCAAATTACAAGTTTGCCCCTCCCTTCACACGTCCATAACTTCCAGATCGTAACTCTGTTTGAAGCGTGCTTCGTGTCTACGAACTCGTGGAGTCGAGCTCTACGCAACCATGACAAAGTCAAATCTAAAATCCAAGTGATTTAAAAGTCAACTTTTGGGTCCCTTAACACGTTCCTAACTTTCTAACCGTGGCTCTAAATGACCCATGCCGCATGTCAACGAACCCGTGAGCTCAAGACCTTCCTAGCGAACCAAAGGTCAAAATTAAAATTCCACTCAAAGCAAAAGTCAACTATGGGCCCTATTAAAATTCACTTAGGAAGGTACGGGTCATTACAATTGTGACATTTGGGGTTTGTTACCAGGGCTTCTGGTAGGATAAGGGTTTTCAAAACTTTGTAGTGTACTCTAAAGACAATGGCAAGGGGTTGTTCTCCAAGGGACATATCGTAACCTTTGGTTTTGATATTGAGGGTTAAGGATTTGAGTATTCCTGTGTCAGAAAGAGAAATAAGGAAATTTGCGAAGATATCAAAGTGGATTGGTCCATTGTAAAGACTTGATTTGACTAAACCAAGCATTGAATTAGAGAACCTATTGTGTCTACAGTCCCTAAGAGCTACTAGCACAAAGGTTTTGAGGCCATTTCTAGTCAATGGTTTGATTCCTACTTGAACTAAGCCAATGTGGAGGTATTTGTAATTCTTTTGGTATTCTTTGATGGTCTTTTGGGTAAGCAACTAGATGTTTTGATGTTCAGTATCTATTAGGATAACTTGCTCTTGGGTTTTGATGTTGAGACGGGAGGAAAAGTCTCATTTTCCTATTTTTTAGATTTCTCTATAGTCTCTTTTGGGTAATTTCCATTTATAAAAGCTATTGTTGGTGATTTTGGAGCTAAGTTCTTCATTATTGAAGATATTTTCTTGGTTTGAGGACGAGGCTACAGACGAAATTGGGTTTGGAGAAAGGGATTGGGTTTGAAACTACACGTAGAATGCACCGCCACTGACCAACGAACTCACTATGGAATTACCACATTGCCCAATTGCAGGGACCACAAGTTGCTTCTTTCACTACCCCAGAGGTTCCTCACGTCTCTCTCTCTCTCCCTGCCTAATGGCTCTGATAACAGATTCTATCCCTGGCAAAGATCTTGAATATTGAAAGAAATAGCTCAAAAAATAATTGAAAATAACTTAGAATAGCTCAAAAAATAATTAAAAATAACATTAATTGTAATAAGATAAACAGCTTTTGATTAATAGAAATTTCTTGTTGTAAATATTCTTTGTCTATTTCAAAGTCTTCTTTATAATTATAAAAATTTGTGGGTTAGTGTTGTCTACCATTGAGGACAAAGTGGGTGAACTTGGTCCATCATTTTGGTAGAAAACTTGGAGAATCTTATCTTTTGAGACTTCTTTACTTGAGTGCTTTTTTTTGACTAAATTTGGTGGTTTTGATTCCTCACTTGAGGAGTCATGGATATTTTTGTTTATGTTTAAATTTGTAAAATCTTGACTAACACTAGAGACTGATAATCATATAAGTGGGGGCTATAATTGTTATTGTGTGACATTAACAATATGTAAGTAAGGTTATGATTGTTGCTACTTATTAATAACAATATGTAAGTAAGATATGATTGTTACTGTTTGTTAGTAACAATATGTAAGTAACACTATGATTGTTATTGCTTGTCAGTAACAATATGTAAGTGAGACTATAATTGTTACTACTTGTAAGTAATAATATGTAAGTGCGGCTAGATAGTAGGGCTATGGTTGTTAGTGAGGATATGGTTGTTACTGCTTGTGAGTAACAATATGTGTTTTGTGAGTAATATCTAAGGTAACTACTTGTAAGTAATAATATGTAAGTGCGGCTAGCTAGTGGGGCTATAGTTGTTAGTGAGGATATGGTTGTTACTACTTGTGAGTAACAATATGTGTAATTATAATTATTATTGTTTTGTGAGTAATATCTAAGGTGTTTTTTTTGGTCAATTATTAACTTGAAAAAAAAAATGTAAGTGGGATTATGATTGTTATTTTTTGTTAATAACCTTCAACTGCATTGTAAAAATCACAAAAGCTATTATAAATTGCCATTATTGAATAGTAACAATGAAGCAGCTAAACTCATGTATTCTTTTGCCAAAAAAAAAAAACTTAGAATCAATTAAATATTTTTTTAAAGATAAATGAGATAAATGAATTTAATGCAATAGCTCAAAGTAACAACATATGGCTGCAAAAAAAAAAAAAAAAAAANAGAGAAAGAAATGCAAATGACAGTTGTTAGTTATATAGAAGATGATTTCAACAAAGAGAAAAAAGAAGGAAAAAAAGACATATGGTAGACTGGCAGCTAGTTATCATATACAAAAGTAAGAAACACAACTAAATGTGTCGTGGTAGGGGTGTAATTTATGCTCTTTATAATGGTTTTTGTTATACATGTATTGAGTTTTTAAAAAGTGGTCCCGCAGGACTTTTTGCCTTCGTGTTTGGTTTTAATGAGCAGTATAAGTATCCAAATGGACTAAAAAAAGAAATCTTTTTTTAATTAGTTTTTATATGAAATCTATTGTATAAATTATAAATATATTTATTATATATTTTATTGATTTATTTGTAATTAACTCTACTTTATATTGATTTATATAGTATATAGTTTATAGTTTATATAATATAGTTTATGTTATTATCTAGATAAAAATGTTTATGCAAAATGATTTTTATGCCGTGTGACTACTAAATGATTTTTGTGTTATTATATAGATATTATTCGTTATCTAATTTAATTTTGCAGATATTTAAACTTGTCAAATAATTATAATAGTAATCAAATATAAATATAAAAATATTTTCACTACAAATTATAAATTAAATATAAATAATGGTTTGTAAATTAAATAATCGAATCATAAATACTGACAAAAAAACAAAAGAACACATAAATAATAAAAAAACAGTTTGCCCGTCATTTCCCTGTGACGTGGCAATATCGCCCGTAAATCTAACTCCAGCCTGACCGACAGTGTGAGTACTGATGATGAGTCCGTGAGAGGGACATTGAAATTGCTTCTCTCTCACTCCAACATCGCGATCGCCGGTTCTCTGTCTCTCAAATCTTCAGTTTAAGCCTCACATTCACCACAACACAGCAACTCAGAAGACGATGGATTTCACAATCCAACGAGAACGAAGAAGAAGAAGAAGCAGCGGCTGCGGCGATGATGGTGTTTACCTGACCTCGTCACTGGTTCTCCTCCTCTTATCATTGATTGCAAATACCACTTATGCCTCGATTCACATCTACGACAATGAAGCTTTCAGAGAAGTCGGCAACGCTTATCTTCTCTCCGGCGGCAGCGAAGGCATCGCCGCCTCTCTGTCCCTCGACGATGCCCGCTCTTATATTCGGTAATGTTGCATGCCTGTCTTTCATTTTCAGCTTCCTGTTAGATCTGAGGCCCTGCGGGAGAATATGATTTCTGCATTCGGTTTCTGGGTTATTGGGATATGAAACAAAACATGATTTAGATTTTCAACTTTCAAGTGGATTTTTCAGTTTTGTTTGATAGCCAAGAAAATGTGTACAAGATTTAAATTATCTTGTTGTGTCTGCTCATCCTAGTTCGATTTATCTGAATGCGCGATGGACCAAAAGTGGGAAATCAAGTAAAACAGTAACAACAATCTTAGGGTAGAGCATAGGGATATGGTGCAATGTTCAAGATTTAAGTTTGCAGCTTATAACCTTGGGCTTTTAATTAGTAGCTTCCCAGTACAGTTTTTAACGCAAATTAGTTATCAAAGAATTTTCATGGCGCGCACCAATATGTACTTTATTTAAGTAAATTTACCAAGTCATTAGAATTTATGATGACTGTCAATGGTGATATGAATTCTGGTATGAAACTACTTATCGAAGAAAATATATATGGAACTATGATCTCGTGGCATCAAAGAACAGAAAAAAGGGATTTCTGGGAATTGTCTCCATGAGTACAGGGTGTGTAACTTTATTTCACATCAGTTCATTTAAAAAAAGTTAATTAGATATATGTAATAAGACCTATAATTCCATTACGAAGGATTCTATAACCATGCAACCAATGCAGCCCTTGTTAGTTTTCTTTATATACATTTATTGACTAGTTCATGATAGGTTTTTACTGTGCTCACAAGTGTGCATGTGGTGATTTAAAATTGAGACAGTGGTTTGATCCATGTAACTGCCACTTAGTGGCATTAAAAGTGCAGTGACAGTGGGTATAAAATGATCCGTTGGCACTGGCCAGGGGCTGAAAATTTCTAAATCAGCACATGACATCAAAATAAATACCTATCAGGGGCCTATTATTAAATGCCTACTTTCTTTAGTGTGAACATCATTCATAGTCTCTAAGTGACCTCACCTTGCCATTCACCAAGTGCAGAATCAGTTTTGTTAGTAAGGATCTGAATAAGTCTTTGAGACACTTTTTGGCCTGAAGTCTTAAAGACACTGCACCTATTATATGCTGCAGAAAGTCAAAATAAATTGTAGCCCCTTTGCATTTACATGACATGAATTTATTTGAAAGCATATATACTCTTGTTGTATGCCTGCATTGCTCCTTTATTACCTGTTTCTCCTCCCTAATTGAATCTTTTATCATTGCTCTATTCTCTGACATTTTCAAGTGGAACAGGTTCGAGAATATCACCTTCTTGAGGAGCAAGGATGCTGCTGACCAGCATACAGACATGGAGCATAGTACTGGGTTGGTACAAGTTATAATTTTTGAGGCAGCTGATCGTAATAATATTGGTGGTTCTGCTTATGGAGGACAAAGAGCTATATGTTGCACCCCTGATCTTGCTAAGATGGAAGGTTGTAAACAAGGTGAAGTCATTAGGAGACCATCTGCAACAGATACTAACTGGCCTATTGTCTTAAATGTACAATTCAGTGGGAACTATCTATATGCCAATATGGAGTATAAAGAGGTTTTCATCACAAAAACTGGGATGTATAACTTGTTCTTTGTAGCATGCGATCCAAAACTGAAGGGGCTTATAATGAGTGGGAAAACTTTGTGGAGAAATCCCGATGGTTATCTACCTGGTCGAATGGCGCCACTAATGAAGTTTTATGTGTTTATGTCTCTTGCTTATGTGTTGCTTGCTGTAATTTGGTTCACTCAGTATGTGAGGTTTTGGAAGGATATTCTACAACTTCAGCATTGCATCACGGCTGTTATTGCACTTGGACTGTTTGAGATGATTCTTTGGTATATCGATTATGTAAACTTTAATAATACAGGGATGAGGCCAGTTTTTGTTACAACATTGGTTGTGACAGTTGGAGCTGTGAGAAAAACAGTTTCCCGTCTTCTTATTCTCATTGTTTCAATGGGTTATGGTGTAGTGCGGCCCACTCTTGGGGGTCTTACCTCAAAGGTTCTTCTTCTTGGAATAACATTTTTTCTGGCAACAGAGTTGCTTAATATTACTGAGTATGTGGGGACAATCAATGACGTGTCAGGAAGAGCAAGAATATTTCTAGTTCTTCCTGATGCATTCTTGGACGCATTTTTGATATTGTGGATTTTTACCTCTCTCTCAAGAACACTAGAGCAGCTACAGGTATATCATTTTAATTAAAGATCTGTAGTTTCTGCTTTGCCTTTTAAATTCTTCTAATTAAGTTGCAATAGCGTTGTTCACTTTCAATTTTATTTTCTCTCCATACCATCAAAGGTTTAGGTGCTGAACTATATATTTTTTTTCAGGCAAAGAGAAGCTCTGTCAAGTTGGATATGTATAGAAAGTTCTCAAATGCATTAGCAGTGGCAGTCATTGCCTCTGTTGCATGGATAGCTTATGAGGTATGGTTTTAGTAAATATGTGTGCAATGGGATCAATTTATCTTTACTGAGGATTTGCATATCTTAAAAATTATATGCATGTGTATTTATGTTAGTGCAATTTGGAAGGTTGTTTTTTATTTATTTATTCCAAAATCTCTCTCTCTCTCTCTCTCTCTCTATGGCGCATGAAAGAATAGATTTCATCAAGATCACCCAAAGAAAGTAAATCTGGTTACATTTACCTTATGTATTGACTTGGTTTACTGAGAAGAATGTATTGACTTGGTTTTACTGAGAAGAATAAACCAAAACTTGCAATAGATTGATATTTCTAATGTATGAAATACTTTTACAACCTGATATGAGTCTTTTACTTATTTTTATTATTTTTAAACTTTTAAATTACTTTTTTTTTTTTTTAATTTTCTTATTAATGCATCATAAGAGAGACTATTATAAAGCGGTAAAANTACTTTTTTTTTTTTTAATTTTCTTATTAATGCATCATAAGAGAGACTATTATAAAGCGGTAAAATAGCTGCAGTCACTCAGAATTGACCTCAGTGACAACTGAAAAAAACCTGGAACAACATCTGCTTCTCCTCCAAACATGTCTCTTATTGACAGATATATTACCTCTCTATGAGCTTCATTGCTTTGGTATGACTTCATATTGTATTTAGATGGCTTTCAATAAGATCAGGCAAGATTAAAAATTAAAGCTCAACTTATTTTAGCTTAGTTTGGCGCAGTTGATAGATATCATTCTTACATAATTTCATTTACCTTTCTCATGGACCTTATGTTGTGTATAGCTGCTTTCTCTTAGGTTCATCATAGTTCATTACCTTAAAGTGAGGGGGATCTTTCTCATCCCAAAGGGATGCTTTTGAAGTTCTTTCATGTACACCTAGAGATTAATAATAAAAAATAAAAAAACTAAAGGAACTTTATTCAACTTTAATCTTGTATTCTCAAATCTATTGGCACAATCTAGGTTCAATAATAAGATGGTTGGCCAGGTGGCCTATTTATATAGGAAATCCAAAATAAAATCCCAAATAATGAGGAAATATTAAATTAGTAGATGCTATTAAAAGAAAATATAAGTTAAATAAAATAGCCTAATCAACTTTTTTGTGCCTATGCCTAAAGTGAGTGTGTAGGCCAGCATAATCCCCATCAATTCCCCCTCTTTGAAATTGGTCATGGAGAGTTATATAGCTGGTATCTCGGACACAAAATATAAAGAAATGAAAATTCCCTAATTCTCATTAATTGTTGGTTAAAAATATGCGACTGACTCATCTCTCTCTATTTCCTTTCCCTTTCCCCATTCTGTTTCTTTTTCTCATACTTTTTTAAAACATGGGTTCTTTGTATACCTGTGTTTCATTGTTTCAATATATCTTTTTCTGAACTACCATGAATTTGACAAGCTTGCATCTGCAGGTGTACTTTAAAGCAACTGATCCATTCAATGAAAGGTGGCAGACTGGTTGGGTCATCACTGCTTTCTGGGATATTCTTGCATTTGCATTGCTGTGTGTTATTTGCTATCTTTGGGCACCTTCTCAGAGCTCTCAACGGTATCTTTAATTCTAAACCAGTCAAATAGGATGTTTCTGTTTCTTTTCTCTTGAGAAAAAATCCCACATCAAAAGTTTGAGGCCTTACAAAGTGGTTTATAAGGGGTTGGGTTACTCCTTCCCTTACCAATTGGTTTTGGGATGGATGTCTATCCACGTGTTAGGCCCAATATGAATTATCCACATGTTAGGCTTGAATGACGCCACATGTGCTGGGGTGTGTTAAGAGAAAAATCTCACGTCAAAAGTGTGAGGCTTTGCATAGTGGCATATAAGGGTTTGAGCTACTTCTTCCCTGTCAATTGGTTTTGGGATGAATGCCTATATTTTTTCATTTTCTTTTCTTGTCTGTTGTAATTTCTAGACGGAAAAGTCTCCTGAAGTTCTGGTTGGCCAAAGTGAGCTCATTATGCAGCAGTTTCATAGTTAGTCAAATTCACAATAAACGATCCGTACTTCCAAGAAGGCTCGATTTTAGAAATGTCTTTGGAGGTTTGTAGTTGAGAGATATAGTCTGGTGGAAAATGGTGGAGTGGAAGTATGGTGATGGTGCACAAGAGGAGTAAAGGATTGGTTTATGGAGCATTGGTGGTGAGTTGGGATGAGTTCTCTTAAGTACTGCAGGTTTAGGAATGGGAGGGAGGGTAAGTTTAGGATGATATTGTTGTGGTAATATGCCTTTAAAAGGTTATTTGCCGGTGTTAGTTATCTTGGTTTCATGTGAAGCTTGTGATGCTCTATAATTCGTGCAAAGCACATGTTAATGTGCTAATACTACCCAAATAGGAGGAAAAAATATATGTATAAGATGAAGGAAATAGAAGAACTCGTCCCCTTTTGTTAGGTCAATAAGGCATCCTTTATTGAGAAGTGAGCTAGGAATGTAGCTGACTTAGATCCAGATTCATTTTTTCTGGAGATTCTATTGCTACCTATAATAATCATAGCTAAAGCATTATGTCAAAATGTCAAGTGCCTGCATGCTTTTTCATATAATTATGGTCCTTTCTTTTTTTGGTTTGTTAATACAGTTGATGAAAATATTCCCCATGCAAGACATAGCCCTCTTCTTTCTCTGGCCAGTTAAATGACATGAAATATAACTGACATTATGGATCATTTAGGCAAATGTTTTCATGGCATACAATTTCAAGTTCCCTTGTACCCTACTGAGCTGATTTGTTCTGCCAACTGTATATAGGTATGCTTACTCTGAGAATGTGGGAGAAGAATCAGATGATGAAGAATCTCAATCTCTGACTGGGGGCAAACCAGAAGGTGATATCAGCTTAGTCAAGCAAGAGAAGAATGTTGGAAGCAGCGAAGATTGTGATGAAGATGAATCAGAAGAAGATAAGAGGGAATGAACATTCAACAACAACCATATTCTGTTGCTCAAAACCTTCCTCTTTTATACAAGCTCATGGAGAGCGTGGCTCAATGTCCCTCACTTCAATTTGCTAAGCAATGGGCATTTGGCTCCTTCCACTGATATGCAAGGAGGTGTTGTAAATTGTTTGCTACTTTCTATTAGAATCAAAAGGCTGCTAGATTTCTTGTCCTTGTTCCCAAAGCTAATTTCATTTGTCATATATGCAAAAACCTGGGTTGTGAACAGCATTGTCAAGAGAGTATATGAAATCATGGAAAATGCTCTGTATTGAAAAGCTCATTAAGTTGTAATCATCATTAATTTTGACCCATGTTCCACTTTCTTGTGTTCTGCTGCTGTAAATGACGAACTCTTGCTAGTCGTCTAGGTTGTATCTTTTAATTGTACTTCCTCTGATTGTCAATTTGTTTTGTTTTATTCACTTCTATAATTTTTTTTTTTTTTGGTTCCCATACAGTTGGAAGGAGGCTTCCCATTATAACCCATTGATTGTAGTCAATGTAGGATCTTCTTATAAATAAGGGCTTGGTTGACTTTTTTTTTTTTCTTTTTTGTTTTTATCTATTTGAAATTTGAATTCACAGGTTTTTCAATTTTAAGTACACGAAGCGTTGAGAGAGCGTTTGATGTTGGACACAGACCTAAAATTAGAGCAAATTATAACTTCCACTTCTAAGGTTTGGGGTGTTTTATTGCACTTTATGTTTCAATTTTTCAAGTTATTATCTAATTTTTGATTTATTTACAATTTATTACTATTTTTGGCTTGATTGTCTAATCAAACGTTATTTTATGACGTGGCAATTGCAGATGTTATATTTTTGCTAACCTATAAGGCCAAATCATCTCTCTTCATGGACATTTTCGTTAATCAAGGCTGATATACATTTTTGGAGTTCGTTCAAAAAACAGAATCCATATAAAACATTTAAAATACTTCCTATGGGGCAATCTGGGAGGTTTAGAAGTGAGAAAAAATGTGGGCCTCATAATTACCACATTATTAATTAAATAACAGTAGTCAAGTATAAGTAAATCAAAATGTCATGAACTAAATTGGAAAAAATGAAATAATAGAGTGCAATTTTTGAAACACACAAAACCTCAAGGATGTAAGAAGTAATTTTTTTTTTTTTTAGCCACTTAAAACATATTTGCATTAAAATCAAGCCTGAAAGGTAATAGAACAAGAGAATCCAATAGACAAACATCAAACTAACCAAAAAGTTGAAACATATATAGAAAAACAAATCCATTACATCTTAGCAAAAACAAACAAATAGAAAAGAGTGACAATCCAAATAACAAACATCAAACTAACCAAAAAGTTGAAACATATACAGAAAATAAAAAACCACCACACCTCAGCAAAAACAAACAAATAGAAAGTTAATCCAAAGGATGGCCGTCTGCAATCAAGATGCCAAGGAGGGAGAATGGAGGTGAAGGCACCCAATCCGCAGGACGCATTATCCTTCGAGTCATCACAACTAACTCATTTGCAGCCTTATTGGCCTTTATGGAAATCCAATCCCACCTGACAGAGAAAAAAGACTCTTGCAATTTCCTAATCTCATATAATAGGAATAGTTTGAGATGATCCATTTAGAGCTTTCTTGCACCATTAAGTGAAGTTTGAGTTACTCACTCCTTTGTTTCTTTTGGGAGTTTCTCAAGAAGAGACATACCAAAAAGAAGAAGGGTTCAAATATTTTTCCTTTGGTGAGCATGCCCCATAGGCATTAACAACTAGAGGTGGGAATGGGTCGGGTCAGGTGATTATCGGCCAAATAACCGACCCACCCTACCAACCGAAACTGAAGGAATTTAGCAACCATTACCGGCCCGACCTTGGTGGGTCGGATGATGGTATTACCTAACTTTATCGGTTGCTAGCATGGGTTGGATGTTGGTTCATCCGACTCTAGTTTTTTTTTTTTTTTTTTTTAAACAACACAACTTTAATCACAAATTCACAAACAACAATAAAAAAAATAAAGAGATAAGAAGAAAAGCAAGCATTTCAGATTTCTTCTCAAAGATCATAGATCATCAACTTGCTTTTCGGATTGCTTCTCGTTGGTGATGATCATTAGCTTAGTCATCGATTGGATCTGAGATGGGTGGACTCGAGGAGGGTTAGGTGGGGTTTGGGGGGCTGGGTTTGGTTAGGCATTTGGGTTCTGGGGGATTTTTTGGGGTCTGGGTTATGGGAATTTGGGGGTTTTGGGGCAGATGGGGGAGGGAAGATATGAGGGAGAAATAGAGGAGGGAGATGAGGGGGGGAGGGGGGCATTGGAAGGAGCGGTGGCGATGAAAGAGATCAAGAGAGAGGATGTGAGAGATGAGAGAAATAGAATTAGAGAACTAGAAGAAGAAGATGGAAGAATCAAGAGAAATAAAAAAGAAAAGGAAGAGAACAGCTAAAAAAAGGAAGAGAGGGAAACTAAAGCTGGTGACTAATGGGTTGAAGACTAATTGGGTTGGGTTATTTTATTTTTTTGGTTGAAGACTAATGGGTTGGGTTTTCAATTTTCATTTGGGCTGTCATTTAGCTATGAAAATAGTCCATTTTCATTTGATTTCTAATAGCTGGTTGGGTCGGTAATATCGGCCAACCGACTTTACACCATATTAGCAAGCATTAACCAACCCGTCTATAGTTGGGTCGGGTAAATTTATCGGCCTGACTTTATGGGTCAAGTAATGGGTGATTATTGGCTAGGAAAGTTGGGTTGGTAATGGGTTGGTTGTCGGGTAAAACCAACCCATTCCCACCCCTGTTAACAACCAAGTCCTACCTCTAGGAAGAGGAGTCCAAAGTTTGGGAGCTCAGTTTGGATTTAGCTAGGGAGATCTTCAACCGAGTAACTGTTCTAACCTTTCTTATTTATTTTTAGACTTTTAATTTTATTCTTGCATGCTTAGTTAAGAAAGTATGATTAGTTGGGGTATGATTAGTTGCATGAATTTTTTATTTATTAAGTAAGCATATGTTTAGCTGTAGCCTTATTTTGGAGATTTAATTAAAAGCTAGGTGTCCTAGGATTAGCATCTTTTGCTAAAGGAATTAAGTTGGATTTAATTTATTATTAAAGCTTGATTAATTAGTGATTTATTTTGAAAGTTATACTAATTAATTAAGGTATTTGGATAGTACTTATGTTTAACTTGTTCTAAACTAAATCCTAAAGTCCTTTTAGAGACATATGAGCTAAAAGGAAGGGTCACGATAAGATTTTGCTAAAATTAACTTTTGACTAAGTTGTCATTTGTCGGACACTAGGAACACTAGTTAACGAAGGATTTTTTTTGGTGACGTGACAAGGAGAATAGATTCGAATTAAACGAGGAAGAGAATACATGAAGAACATTGGATTTCAAGTAAGGGATTTATCCCACATTCCTGACTATGAACTCTTGTGTGTTTGTGATTTAAAACAGTTATAACATGCTATTATTTTTATGTTTATGATGATGGGTCTGACAATAAGAGTTACAAATGATAACCTTGGGTTCGATCCCCTAAACTTCTAAAAGGGTTGTTAATATGGATGGCTAGCCAATACATGGCCACTGGGAACCCCCTTGAAACCGGTACTATCAATACTGGGGAAACCGAAATTGAGACAACGATAACAGACCGAATCAAGGTTGTCGATTTTGATCTCAGTTCCCATAATCCAGAACCGTCGATTTACCGAATCGACTGAATATATAAAAATTAATTTTCATATTTATATATTTATACACATTTAACATTTAGATAATAAAATTAATATTAATCTAACTATATTTTAGATAATAAAATATATTTTATATATCAATTGAACCATATATTAGATAATAAAATATATTTCAGAATTATTTCAATTGAATCATACATTTATTGTATAAAAAAGTTGAATGATATATTCTTAATATCATATACCTTATTTCAAGTGAAGCTAATAATTGTTTTTTGCTAAAACACACAATAAGGTTTAGGGATTAGAATATGGGATATAGACTAAAGGTTTAGAATTTAGTATATGTAAATTCCATATTTTATATGAATTATAAAACATATGTAATATATCAAAACTCCAAACCCCAATACCACTACAAGAAAAAGCATTTCAGGCAATGAAACTTTGGGTGACTAATCAACTTTCATCGCCTTAAGTATCTTTGGGCGACAAAGGACAATATTCATTGCCCTAAGTGAAAAGGGTTCAAGTGACAAAGTTTCTTGTCGCTCAAGGGTACTTTGGGCAACGACGTCACACTTTTGTCCCCCAAAATGTATTTGGGGCAACAAACCAGGTATCATCACCCAAAGATATGGACAAAACAAATAAACTGGCCTTCATGGGTGATGAAACAGTAAATTCTTCGCCCAAGGATCTTAGGGTGACGAAATAATATAGGGGCGACGAATCTGATTTCGCCTCCCCATACTTGTGACATTTTGAACTCAGTTGCGATGAAATGGTGTGACAAATGTATAACTTTTTGTTGCCCAAAGTCTAAAAAATTAGAACCCTCCAACTTCTTTTTCTTCTCTGCAACTGCTCTCTGCATTCTCTCTCTCCACTGCGCTTCTCTCTCTCCTAAACCCGCCTACACTCGCAACCCAACACAAACCAGCGTCACTAGCCCATCCACAGCCTGTCTCAACCCCATACCCATGCTAGCGCTCACCCCTGGCTGCGAAAAACACCCCCCCTCAACCCCACCAAATCTTCCATCACTCTCTCGGTGAGTATTTTTTTTTTTGGGATTTTCTCTTTTTTTTATAATAATTTTGGTTTTATTGTTAAAGTTGAGTATTTGATTAATTAAGCTCATTATGGTAATTTACGTTTGCAGGAACTAAGAAGTGTGAAAGGTTGATTTGAAGAATTCTGGATTTTTGAGGTGAATTGTTTAATGTTGAAGTATAATTGTGAATTTATTAGTTAGTGTGTATGTATGTATGTTAAAAATAATTTAGTTAGGTTGTATGTTGTTAAGCATAAAATGTATTAGTTAGTTAATTTGTATGCCTTAAAACCAAATCATTAAAATGTTAAATTTAGGTAAATTTGACAAATTTAGCTAGCTAATTAATTTGTATGCTTCTAGTTATAAAATTTATTATATAGTTTGTATGTTGGTATATTAGAATTATTAATTAGGGTATATTGTTTAATTGTATTTTTATTTTATTTGTTGTACTTTTATATCTATGTTGAACTGCTTTTGCGAAGTTATTAGTGGATAACTTTGAACATTGTTCTATCCTAAATTTATGAACCTTAGTTTCCATTTAAGAGTTTATTGGTAGTGCTTGTGAGCAATGGTGCTCGGCACGCCAATAGACTCTTGAATTGTCCCATTTTTGGATAGTTTGTAAGTGCACATTATGGATGGTGTGGTTGTGGCTCGAGCAACGTGTTTAGATCAAGGGATATTTGGTAGCGTCTCCTAATGTTCTTCGAGTGCATGCTAGATATGAGTTCTTAATATCTATGTCGTGCACTTGGAAAACTAAAGGGAGATGCTATCGAAATTATCCCAATCGAAACATGTCGTAAGAGTTGCAAACCACCCACACATATTGTGCACTCTAGAATGGGATAAGACCTTTACTGGAGGCATAATGAGATCAACGAACGAATTGATAACTCATGCTGCTCTAAAACAAACATTATGGATCGGCAGTGGATACAGAATCCGAATTGTATCAGTGACCAATATTTGGATGGGATCAAGCATTATGAATTCGTAAAAAAATTTTTTTTTTTTCTGAAATTCCATAAATTTATATGTGCAAACACAATTGCAATTTGTCTCCTATTTGACAGAAAAAGTCTGCCGCCAACAAGGGGATCCCTAGGGCCCTTAGGAAGATAAAGCATTATAGTGGATCGAAACCCTTCTCATACTGGATATGTGAGAGACAATTGGTTAGCCATCATTTTATTTAGTTGGGCAGTTAAATATATTGCTTAGCTTGTTAATTTGTTCGGTATTTGACAATAATGTTTTCTTTTTCAGGATGGATCACATTTCCTGGAGATTGACAATTACGGGGAGGTGTATGTCTGACTCGGAGATGATTCCGCTAAGGCTAAGCACTTTAATTTTCAGTTTTTTGACTTTATTCTCAAATTTTTATATATTCATATATACTTAATTTTCTAATTTCTAACTTACCTCTAACTTAGGATGCTATGCTAGCCAATAAGGCCAAGTACTTGGAGAAGTTGGCAAAAGCCAGGGAGCTATCTCCTAACACTCCTATGGAGCTGATTGTACTTGAGCCTGATGTCGGCCTTTGTATTATGTGGAATGCCCTAGGTCTTAGGCCCGGTCGAGAGATTAGAGGATGCCAGTGGGGTACTTTCTAGACTTTCGAGGGTAGATTAGCTTCCGCTTAGCATTCTGCTAAGATGGCGTCTTTGTCACAGCGGGTATAGGATTTGTCGGCCCAGTTACAAGCATCCGATCTAAGCAGGAGCAGAGGGAGCATGAGATGCGATCCCAGCTCTAGGATGAGATGGCATTGCAAATGGCGAAACAGGTGAAACGGGTGATGTAGCCGTAGAGGAAGGAGCATGAGAGTTACGTTTAGAAGCTCTTGGCTCGACAATACCCGCCGCCACTGCCCCCTCAGGTTAATGATGCAATATAGTGTACCTTGATCATTAGGGTCTTGGTTTTTAGTAGTACATGTATATGGATTATACATATATTATTAATACATAGGCTCTTATGCCTAAAAATTTGTGTACAATGAATGAACCTTTCCAGGTTGTGACCAATTCCTAAATCTTGGATCTTTCTTTCCGACCAGCCGCACGATTCTCTCGACTAACTGTCCTTCATAAAAACCTTTGTACTTTTCTTTTCTATCAAATGAATGAGCCATGGCCCTTTTTTGAATTTCCATTCTATTAAGAGCGTCTAACTTTTCTTGGTCTAAATCTTCCAATTCTTCATATCCTCTGCATATTCATCTGGAGTTAGGTTTTCCTGGGCCAAAACCCTTAGTGACCGTACACTAATCTTGGTCGGAATAACTGTATCATGACCGTAGGTTTGGGCAAATGGTGTTGTCCTAGTGGCAGTCCTTTTGGATATTCTAAAAGCCCATGGGGTATTGGCCAACTAATTATGTCAATCCTCTGGCTTATCATGAACCATTTTGGCCAGGACTCCCTTGATAACCTTGTTGCTGGCTTCGGTTTGACTGTTAACTTGTGGGTAATAAGGAAAAGAAGTTGTTAACTTAATCCCAAATTCACCAACATACTCTTATACTTCCTCGGCCATGAAAATAGAAGCTCCGTCAACTATAATCATCTCAAGAACCCCAAACCATTGTATGATATTTTCTTTTATAAATTTGATCACATCCACAAAAGTCATGGTCTTATAAGCCTTTGCCTCGACCTATTTGGTAAAATAGCCAGTGGCGGCCAGTATATAAATCTATCCATATGAGGAAGATGGATGAATCTTCCCAATCATGCTCATTCCCAAACCCCAAAATGGCCAAGGTTTGATAATTAGGTTTAGTGCTACGGCTGGAAGTTGACATGTCACACATCCTTTTGCATAGCCTATGCAATCTTTAAGAATGGTCTGCCAATAATAGCAGTGCCTTCTTAGCAACCATCTTGTCTTCTGACCGGACTAATAGGCTCTACAAATTCTTTCATAAACCTCAGCCATGGCCCAAAGTGATTCGGCCTTAGCCAAGCAACGAAGCAATAGATCATCAGACCCTTTTCAATGCAAGTTATCTTGATAAGTGACATATTTCTAGCCGTGGTCCATAACCTTTCAGTCATGCTCTCCGTTTGGTTCACAGAGGTATTTGATGATTGGAAACCTCCAATCATCCTCTCTGACCTCTAAATCCAAGATCTCGAGACGAACTCCTCGGTCAGCTACAGTCGGAAGGCTCCTTTTCTTGATCCAAATTATCCACCGAGACTCTCCTTTTTTTATTCCTACACCAGAAGCCACCTGGGCTATTTCATTGGCCTTTATGTTTATTCTTCTTGGTCGATATTCAAAAGCTATATGGTCAAACTTATCTGCATATTGTTCGGCCAGTTGCTTATAACTACCATGGAATCGCCTCTTATCAATGCTACTTTTGGCATCGAGCTCAAGTAATATCTCAAGACCACTAATCAAAGCTTTATACTCGGCTAGATTATTTTTACATTTGAAGTCCAATTTAAATGCAAAATGGAACTTCTGCCCTTCAGGAGTCTCAATCACAATACTAGCTTCAGCCAACTCCTGGCCCTAGACCCATCAAAGTTCATGGTCCAGAAATTATTGTGCATGGTCTGAGCATATAATGCCCCTATTTTGACCTCCTTAACATCCTCAATGAGGATAGAGGGATGGTGAGCCAGAAAGTCAGCTAAGGCTTGACCTTTTGCTGGTTTCTAGGTAACATATTGGAAAGTAAATTCTGATAATGCCATGGTCCACTTCCCTCTTTAGCCGCATATGATGGGCCTAGTAAGCATGTATTTTATCAGGTCGGTCTTGGATATGATTTGAACAACCAATGGTAGCATATAGTGTCTCAACTTGGCTGCAGTAAAGTACAAAGTTAAGTACAATTTCTCAATGGCCGTGTTTCTTTCTTCTACCTCAGTCAAAATTCAACTAAGACAATACACAGGTTGTTCTTTCCAAGTCTCATTATCTTGGTCTAAAAGACTCCCAATAAACTTCTCGGCTGCTGAAATGTATAATTTTAATGGTTTTCCTCTTTTTGGTGGAGTCAAGACCGAAGGTGTTGCCAGGTAATGCATTATTGCTTTGAAGGCTTGTTGGTGTTGTGATTCCCATATGAACTCTTCTTCCCATTTTAATCTAAGTATAGTAGAAAAGATTGTACCTTTCGGCCGAGTTAGATGTAAATCTTCTCAAAAAGTTTACCCAGTTGAGGAAAGATTGCAATTCCTTCTTATTTCGTGGAGGTGGGGCTTCAATTATAGCCTTAGCTTTGTTCTTGTTAATTCGATCCCTCACTGATGTACTAGAAAACCTAAAAAGTTTCTAGCAGATGCCCCAAAAGCACACTTCAAAGGATTCATTTTCAAATTATGAAGCCTCATCCTTTCGAAGGTTGTCCTTAGGTTGGCCAAATGTGTTTCCTTTTTATTTGATTTTACTACTACAATATCCACATAAAGCTTTTTACCAATTTTTCTATGGAAGATTAAGTTCCTCACTTATTGATATGTTGCACCAGCATTCTTTAGACCGAAGAGCATGACTACCCATTCATACGAGCCTAATGACCCAAGACAACGGAATGTAGTTTTATGGGTGTTCTATTTGGCTATGAAGATCTCATTATACCCAGCATGGCCATCCATAAAAGACAGCAGTTCATGCTTGGTCGCCCCCATCAACCAGAAGGTCGGCCACTGGCATTGGATACTCATCTTTAAGAATTGCTAGATTTAAATTACAAAAATCCTAAGTTTTCAATTTTTCTTAATAACTGGTATAATATTGGACATCCATTCTACATAAAGGGCCGTCTTGATGAATTTGGCCTTTAAAAGGCGCACAATTTCATCCTTTATTCTTAGCTGCACCTTGGTAGAAAAACTCTAAGGTGCCTACCTATGGGATTTACAATCTGACGATAGCTAGAGTTGGTGTTCTGCCAGTGTTCGGTCCAAACCAAGCATTTAGTCATAGGTCCATGCAAAGCAATCTTCGAACTCTCGGAGTAGCTCTTCTAACTCCCTTTGCATGACGGCATGATTAATTTGCTAATGAAAAGTGGCCGCACCCTTTCGGCTATTCCCAGGTTGACCTCTTTGAGGGGATCTTGAACCTCTGCTTTATTATCTTCCAACTTGGCAGATGCAGGCCGAAGGTGCTTGATCTTCAGTTCCTCAGTTGGCTTGCCTTCTAAAAGAAACTCAAAAATAAAATCTACAATTGAGCTTTTATGCAGAGCTTGCTCGGTCTGATAGGCCAAATAATCTTGACGTTAATGATGAGATTACAGTCGCCTTCTTTTCTTCATGTTGGTTACTATCCATTGGATAGCTCATCAAACAACTGCTCTAGGCCCATGATTGCAGGATGCTGTTCTTTTTCTATTACTATCAATGTCAGCACTTGGTCGGCTGAGACGACTATGGGTCGAAGATTTTCTCCTATCCTTTTGAATCCTAAGCCTTCAGAATCATCTTGATGAAGCTCGGGCCCAATGGCATGGTTCCCTGCCATAGCTTGTCAATCTTCGGCTTGGAATGTCTCGATTTGATCCTCATTCTAGATAACAAGACACTGATGCATAGTGGAAGGGAGACGTTTGTTCTAATGGATCCAGTCTCGGCCGAGGAGCATATTATAGCTGGCTGAAGTATCATAGACAAAGAAGGCGGCCATACTTTTGTGGTTGCTAACCTCAAACTCTAAGGTTAAGATTCCCTTGAACTAGGACTTGGCCCCCGAGTAATTGACTAGGATACTTGGGTGGGCTATAACTCATCATCATCCCTTCCGAGCCTTTTCATGGTCACAAATGACAAGACATTGACAGCAGCCCCAGATATATTCATTAATTCACACTCTTTCATATCTCTTTTACTTAGTTTTTACAAAAGCATTTGAATAAAAGTTATTGATTTCTTATAGTTTTATATTTTTGTCATTCAAGTAGTAAAATGTGAAATTATACTATTTTATCTCTAATAAGTTTTTGACATGAATCCAATTGGATATGGAAATAACACCTTGAAGTTTTTTCAAGTTAAATTTTATTACATTTAAAGACTTCTAAGGTGTTCATTTTGAATTTCAAAGTTAGCCCAAAACTGTTCCTTAGGAGAACTTAGTCTGCTACATTGTTTAGGTCATAACTATTTCATTCGACATTGAATTGGTGTATTGTTGATTGTTTTCTTAGAGCAAAATTATTAAACTTCATTTCAACTCTAAGTTTACTCGCAAGTGCACGAATCACAGAATAGCAAGGGGTGCAAAGTACGACGTCGATCCCACAAGGAATGGATATAGTAATAATAAACTAACTTAACTTACATATTAGAAACACAAATGCATGCACACAGATAGGGGGTTTAGATTAGGTAAAAAACACAAATACACACTCTAACTCATGCACACACCCATTCATGGCATTGTGAAGCATCAGAATCCACCATCTAGCAACAGAAACAATGAGTATGGTGTATGGTAACTAGCAATTTCAAAAGACTACGAACACAAAGTTTGCCTACCAAAAGCTTTGGTTATTTCCTTTTGGCGTTATACCCTCCTTATGCATATACTAGGAGTCTCTTAAACCTGCCCTAGCAAGTTAACTTGTATGTTCCTAGACAATTTAGGCCAATCACCCATGCAAGAGTCATTAGGATTTGTGAAAATGACAAACACATAGACCATATATCCACCGTAATGTACACTACGCCATCTGTGAATACTATTATCACAACCAATTCTTAATTAATTGCTTGTTACTTCTAAAATTGTCATCCTTTTGAGCTTATTCAATTTTATAACAATCACTAGATGCTTCATCCCTAAGGTAGCTAATCTTAAAAGAATTTACACCTAATGCCATTCTAATAGATAATAGGATTTTATGCAAATACCATCATCATGAACTACAAGAACCATAAACAAAACATTGACCACATGCTAGAGGCTTTTTCATAAACTCAACAACGCATGAAAGTAATTAAGACATGAACATGAAATTAAAAGGATAAAATAAATATATAAACTGCATATCCATGTTCATAATCTCAATTAATAACTAAAAATAACTTGAAAGCATGAAAAAGGAAGAAGAAGGTCACAAGAAGGTCACTCCAATGGCAAGACCATGTGTGGCTAGGCTAGAGATGCCTCCTTGTTGTCGGCAAGGCTTGGGCAGCAAGGTGGGCGTCACTCCTCCTTGTCTTTGGCACTCTAAGGAAAATAACACTACCTCTTGGCTTGGCAACTTGCGGCACTACCCTCTCTTTCTCTCTCAAAACTTACAAGCATATAAATTCCAACTAGGTATGAACAATTGTTTAAGTGTCTAAAAGAAATAAACTACATAAAACAAAAGAAGAAGAACAAAAGAAGAAAAAATAAGAAAAACCCAAGGAGGAGGCGGCAGCTAGGCTTGGAAAAAGCCTAGAAACTTGTAACTAGGGCTAGGGCAATAAGCTAGGAAGCTTGCATCCAAGCCCTAGGGTTTCACCCTTGTGGCTCCCTCTCTCTCTCTCTCTCTCTGTGTGAAGATGTGTAGAAAATAAAGTGTGAAAGTTGATATCAAATAATGAGGAAAAGAGGTCTTTATATAGTGAAGAGGAGGTGGAGAGGAGGTGGAGAGTCCTTGATAGTGTAGGAAAGGGTTTACTTGCACTCCAAGAATGGGCCTTGGGCTGTTTTGGGCGAGTAGCCTTTTTATGGTCGCGGAATTCCTGTGCTACCTTCACTAAAATGACCATATCTTAAGCTAGGAGTATCAGAATCGAGTTCCGTAAAATTCCCTGTGAAGATAACATCCATATATTTCTAACGATATATGGTTTGATATCTGATTCGATCTAGAGAAATATAGGATTGCTGTCGAAATTACTACTCATATTTCTAGGGTTTTGACTTCCTTGCAAGTTAAGGACTCTTTGAGATCTTTGACTGAGTCTTCCAAGATCTTCCTTCCAAACTAGGATTCCAGCATTGGGAAAGTAAAAAATTCTAATGCAAGGAATAGACGCATGGGCTTTTTGAATGTGGACTTGGACTTGACCCAATCCCTTCTTGCTTACTTGATTGTCTTAAGGCCCAATCACTTATAGAAGCTTCTAAAACCTTTGACTTTGACCATGCATTTCCTAGTCCCACTAGGAAACCTTATCCAATTAGGATTTCACTTTTGCCATCAAGTCCAACTAGGATTTCTTATTTCTAGCCTTGGACATTGACGGTTTTCTTATTCTACCTAGGATTCCTTATTTGAGTTGGATTTCAACTTTTCTAGTTCCATCAGGATTTCTTCTGTTTTCCTAGTTTGATCAAGAATTGTCTAATTTTGGCTCTTTTGGCTTCTTTCTTCATTATTGCTTCATTTAACCTACAAAATACAAAACTAAACCAAAAGACACGAAAATGTCGAGTTCTTGCACTCTAAGTTAGAGAGTTAGTATCCAAAAATAGTGTAACTTGAGCACTCAACATGTATATGATATATGGTTGGAAAGAGGACATGCAGAGCTTTCCAATCATATATAATTTGTAATTATTTGGGTTGGTTAAGCCATCTAAATCATTCTCCAAAGACAGCTCAGAATTTCTGACAGCAAAAGTACAAATGGTCAAAAAACAAATTTTTCATTTTAGGAAGATGCTTCACATGTGTTTCTACCCTCTTCTTTGCTTGCTCATTTTATCAAAGGCTGAATTCAACATTTTCAAGGCTCTAATTAAGGTAATTTGGGCATTCATGTATCTCCACAACCTTAAAGAAGCATCCCATGAGAGAAAAGATGAAATATTCAAATTTTTGAACTCACCTAACCTTATCTCTTCATCTTTTCGTTCCCTCTCATCCTAGCCACACATCACAACCACTCTAACTCTCTCAATTTTGAATTTACCTCTCCCCGTACAAAGAAAACCCTTATTCCGTCATCCATTCCATCATCTTATTTCAAAAACACACATCTCATCTTCCATCTTCCAAAACCCTAGCATTTTCTCATCTCTCATGTCATTTCTTTTCTCCATCTTTCCTCCATATACTCTTCCTCTCCAAAAAGCCAAATACCATCACAAAACTCATCCCATCATATTCACTATCATTCTTGCAAGAGGAGCTTGGAGACACTTAAGACAAGAAGCTATTTTGGACATACTTGGAGGAGTGACACTCTTTGAAAGCTTGGCTTCAACATCTAGAGTTTTCTGTTTCCCACTTATTTCCATTTATGTTTCAATTTGTGACGTTGTTTTTTAATTTCATGGGTAGTGAGTAGTTTCTTGATTTGGGGTTAGGGATGTAGCCCTAGCCTAACCATGTAATGAACTAATGTTTTTGTGATTTAAATACCTTTTTGGATATATATGCTCTTATGCTAGTTTAATGATCATGTCTTGTATTTATGAACTTACCACTTGTGCATATGAGAAATATTGTCCTGTGGAAATTCGAGATTGATAAACTTTAGTTTCTAAAGCATGTTGCCTAAAAGTGTGGTAATCTAAAGGCACCTTGGTTGGATTGTTTTAATTGCTTAGATTTCTCATCCTTAGAACTTTATGCACCTAGGGTTTGTTATGACATGAATCTTAGGTAGTTAGTTATCACCTAGGTTGGGGTAGTTGATAACATGAAAGTAGATATGTGCCCTAATTCACCTTGGCCAAGGGTTAGGAGGGAATCCAATATATCTAATTTAGCATAATCACTCATTTCATTCTTGTTACATGGAAGGGTTAGTGTAAACCCCAAAACCCCAAATCTCATATCATTATCAATTTAATTTGTACTTTAATTTGCTTGCGTTCATTTTTAAATTAGTTTATCTTTAATTCTAGTGTTACTTGTTATCACCCAACCACCCAACAACCAAACACTACTTATTTGTGCATATCATGATGCTTAGTTGTGGCTTTGTATAGTATACAGTAGTTTGTTGTTAGTCTTTTATCCTAAAATCAATCTAGCTTGTGGTTAAAGTCCCAATCCAATCTCTTGGGTATGACAACCCCTTACTTCCTAATCCATACTAAAGCTTGACAACCTTGCACTTGAGATAGAGAAATCAACAGCCCCTCCATCCATCAAGCCACGATTAACTAGAAAACCATCAACGTGAGCCATGATGTACAAAGAATTCGAGTGGGCTGTCATTACTTTGGTTGGCTTGGGAAAACATGAATCAAGAGTGACTTCACCTTCATCTCTGATATGGAATATTAGCGAGGTTGTCTCTTCAGTTTCATTGCTGAAAGTTTCTTGGAAGTTCGGCTTGATCTACCCAAGCCGTATATGGTTTCGACAACTGTGGTCGCTCGCTTCTTTTAGGCAAGGTTCCTATTATTTTCTCTATAACCATCTAAAGGTCATCCATATTTACTAGAAGATTAGCTTTTTCCCTTCAACCCATGGTTGGTCGAAGGTTTGGTTGTATTTCTTCAAATGGCAGCCTTTATGGAGCCTACTATTGATTTTGATTTTGATACGATTGTTGGCCATGTAGATTTTGCAACAGCTCAGTATACAGGTTACAATTCAGACCATGGTTATAAACTGGCCATGTGGGACTGGGGCTACATTCCATGGATTTGGAGGTGGCAAGTTAAATTGTATTTGATTGTTGGGAAGGGTCGTTCTTCCACCACCAAACAAAGGTGGAATGATTGCAATGGTTGCAGTGTTTTCAGATGCAAAAGCGTGAGGCGAGGCATTTTTGGTCTCACATCGCAAGGCGTAAGCCTTGAGGCGTTAATGCGTAAGCCTTTTGAGCCTCAAAATATTATAATATAAAAATTATAAAA
>QANT01000547.1:0-24616 GCA_003254885.1 Purshia tridentata
AGGATGAAAATCACGCCCAATTTCAATTAAATCACTAAGAACACCTTAAATTTATAGAAATCCCGAAATGGGCATAAGCCCCAAATTTCCAATTTTCAATTTCCTTTAAATTTCTCAAATTAGACTTCAATTGGAGGTTCATAAAGATGGAATTCACCCAAAATGCCCGACAATTTAATTCAATTTCAAAGACCCAAGCTAAACCCGAATTGGGTATATCCCCAATTTCTCCAACTTTCCAATTTCTCAAAATTCCTTTAAATTTCTCACTCTAACCCCCAATTGGTAATTCCTATGAGTGATTATTGCTCAAAACAACCTCAAAACACCACCCAAAAATCAATTTCTAGAGGGACCTGAAATGAGTGTTAAACCCCAACTTTAATCTTCCACTATTTCTCCAAATTGAACAACCACACTATAAGGAAAAGAAGGCCTAAGATGAAATGAGGAAAACCCACCTGAAATCGGGGCAAATGGAGGGTGGAGCTAGTCGGAATCCGTGAGTAAATGGGCGGCGGACTGGGGGCTTTTCCGACGTCGTTCCTCGTCGAGGGACGGCTGGCTGCCGTGGGGAAGTATCGGGGTGGCTGACCGGCGGCTGGGGAGTGATTCTCGGCCAGCCCCATCGCCTAATATCGCCGGAGACAGGTTGGACTTGGTGGCAGCAGTACACTCGCACGCAGGGGAGAAGGAGAAATCGGGAGAGAGGAGAGAGAGAGGGGCTGGGGTGTCGGGAGGTCACTGGCCGGCGACTGGCGACGTCGCCGGCGGGTCTAGGTGGCCGGAGGTGGCTGGCGTCGCGCAAAGGAGAGAAGAAGGGGAGAAGATGTTGGCTGGCTGGGTTGCTTTCGCGTGGGAAAGGAAGAGAAGAGAGTGAGATAAAAAGGGGGGAAAAAGTTTCCAGAAATTTCTAGAAATTCAAACCCATTTCAACGAAATTACAAGTTTGCCCCTCACTTTGAACCTCCGTATTTCTCAAACCGTAGCTCCAAACGACGCATGCTACGTGTCTACGAACTCGTGGAGTCGAGCTCTACGCACCCGTGTCAAAGTCAACTCTAAACCTCAAGTACTTTAAAAAGTCAACCTTGAGCTCCTTTATCACGTTCATAACTTTTTAACCGTAACTCTAAATAGCCCATGCCGCGTGTCTATGAACTCGTGAGCTCGAGACCTTCCTAACGGACCCAAGGTCAAAGCAAAAATCTTGTTAGAACCAAAAGTCAACATTGGGCCCTATTATAACTCACTTAAAAGGTGCGGGTCGTTACACTTCCTCAGTAATTTGGACTTGCCAAAATCCTGATTTCATATCAAACTTTGAAAAGATGTTAGCATTTGTTAATCTTTTGAGGAGATCTCTTTTATTAGGGATTGGATATCTAATCCACTTAAGGGCTTTGTTAAGAGGTTTGTAGTTTATTACCAGCCTTGGGGCTCCTATTTCAAGTTCAGAGGTTTTCTGAACATAAAAGGCAGAACAACTCCAAGGGGACTTGCTGGGCCTGATTAGACCCTTGTCCATAAGATCTTGGATTTCCTTTTTGCAGTAGTTTAACAAATTTGGTTCATTTGGATTTGTCTAGATTTGGTTGGGATTTTCTTTTCATCAAAATCCTTTTCATAAGGAAGAGTAACAAAATATTGTTTCCTATGAGAAACGGGCATTTTGTGCATCAGCATTTACTTCTTTGATCAGTTTATTCTTAAACTGATCAATTTGCTTAACCAGGGTTGGTTGGGCCAGCTGGCTTTCGATCCTTTTGATTTCAACTTCCTATCTTAGGAAATTGATTTGGGTTTTCTTGCGTTCTAGAAGATTAATTTTGTCCCTGACTAAGAGGTCTTGAATGGTGTTGATGTCTCTTTGCTTGGGTTTATCTAAGAATTCTAAAAGGATAGTTTTGCCTAGCAGATTTGTGGTGATTCATTCAGAAGTTACTGTAAAGGGCTGGAGCAGATTTAGAAAAGGAGTTCCCAAAATTACTTCCTTTTCTATATTTTTGACTACGATGAAAGTAGATTGGACACAAATTTGATTGACACAGACATGCGAGTTAAGGACCTTGTATTTTATTTGTAGTTCAGTACCATTAGATCAACTGAGACTTTCTTTTGTTTTTTCATAGAATTTGGTTGGTATAATACCTTCACAGATACAGTTGAGATCAGCACCTGAATCTTGAAGGGCAGTTATACAAACCTGGAAATCTTGGATTTTGATTATGACTATTTTTGATAAGAAATTCTGGAAATAGTTTGGATGAAGGCATCCTTCTCTTCCTCATCATCTTCAGTTTCCCCTTTTTCTTGAAGATGAGGGATTTCAAGAGGAAAGAGGCTAGCTTGAGTGGCTACCAGATCAGACTTTATTTGTGCCACTTCTTTCTTTAGACCGTTGATTTCCTTTTGGAGGTTCTCAAGGGTTAAAGGACCTGGTTTTTCTTTCGGAAATTTTTGAAAATATCATTGATATTGTAAAATGGTTTTGATTCTTTGACTCTGGAGGTTTCAGCTTTGTCTTTTAAGATCGTTTTGAGGGTAGTCAAATAATTTGCTTGTAAATCTGGGTTTTCTATTTGTAAGGCAAAATTTAATAATTCATTTTTTGCTTCTTGGCTTATTGTATTAATTTTCTTTTTTCTTGAAATCTTATTTATTTTTGTTTTCCGTTGTCTTTGGGTTTGCAGCCTAAGCAAAATTTTGTTTCTTGTAATTCTTCACAAAGGTCTTCTTGGCTTGAGTCTGAACTTGAAGTCCATACAAGTTCATCGATTTGGAGATCTTCTTCATAGGAACACTCAGAAGAAGAATCTTCTGGGTCGGTTTCATTCTCTTTAGCTAAAATTTGTAAGATGGTATTTCCAGTTTCTTTTTCCAGGCTAAGAGTCTTAAGAGTCTGCCTGACTCTACACTGGTTTTTGTAGTGACTAGTTTTTCCACAGCTGTAACAAACTAGAAGTTTTCCGTCCTTTGGTTAGAAAGTTTTCTTTGGTTTTTTGGTGAAGGGTTTTCTGGATGGTTTCTCTGGGCGAGAAAACTGTTTGTGAGGCTTTTTGGGATAAGGTTTGAAGGGTTTTTTCTTGTGGGGTTTTGAGGAAGACATTTGGAATTCAAATTGTTCACAAAAGTTTCCTAATTCTTATCTTGAGGTGATGTGGTCTCTTTTAAGCTGGTTTTTGATTTTGATGTCAGTGCAGAGTTCGACACTAGTGGTATTTATAACACTTAATATTTGTCCATAGGAGAGATCTCCGTATGGTATTTTGTCGTTATACATTTGTCTTAATTTGATTCTAACTTTTTCAGTGAAAAGATTGGTTAAACCTAAAATAAATTTTTCTTTCCGAAAAGACTGGGCACAGTCTTCTCTCATCAAGACTCTAGTTAGGGAAACATCTTTGTACCAGGAAAAGTCATGCATTCTTTTACACTTGAGATTTGAGAGTGTTTCTTCGGATCTGTTGATTAATGTAGAGTTTTCTCCAATGAAATACCGAAAAGTAGCATATATTAGAGATGCCACACAGTTTGGAATTGATTGTCCCTGTTGGTTGAGAACAGGGTTTCCATTTTCTTCCTTTTTTATAGCTTCTCAGATTGTCTTTTTGTCATCTTTGGTGATATAATGATCCCACCAACCTTTTAATTGGCCAGTAAAACCGGCGATTAAAATATCAACAATTTTAAAATCACTTTTACCACTGCCACGATAGACATTGGCAGCCATTATCATCTCTTCCATGTGTTGAATAATTTGATATTCACTCATTCCATCGATATTCCATTCATAAAGATTGAACTCATGGTAAGTAGAGTGAATAAATTGTTTTCTTGTTTCAAATTGTAGGTCAATTGGTGTTGGTCTTGAATAATAAGGAGTTTTTTTTCTGAGATTGGAGCTTTTAGTTTGTTGAGCTGAAAGTTTGACTCAGAGTCAAACAAGTGTTGTGTAATTACTGGAGGTTTTGGTGTAGAAATGTGGAGATTTTCTAGTTTTAAGTTAATTTTTTTAAGAAGTTCTTGGTCATTTTTAAGTCTTGAGTCTTTTCCTAATTCAAAGGTTTTGAAAATAGGGACTCCTTTTCCTTTGGATTGTAGTGTGGGTTGTTCATTCTTGATTAGAGATTCAACTTTATCAAGTTGATCTCCTAAGGAGTCTAGGTATTGGTTGGTGAAATTATTTTGTTCTATAATTATTTTGACATCTTTGGTGGTTACATCTTTGTCAAGAGTAAAAAGAGTTTTGAAAGGAGAGGCTTTAATTACACTTGACCTTACTGTCAAGTTAATTTCCTCTAAAGGTGGTCTTTTTTATTCTATAGTTTTGTTATCAGAAGTAACCTAAGTTTTTGTGATTTTGTTAGTGACTTGTACTGTACTGGGAAAAGGATAACGAATCTTATTCTCTTCACAGTAAATCTGAAGCCATTTGAAAAAGAACACATGGATTTTGTTTTTGTTTAGAAATTCGTAATATTTTTCTTGCATTAATGATTTGTCAAAGTTGTTGGAAAACCATTTTCTTTTTTCTTTGTTTTCTTTTGAAAAGTATTCCCGTCACAAGTATTCTATGCCTATTTTGAAGTCTTCTTTAATAATTGTGAAAATTTGTGGGTTAATGTTGTCTACCATTGAGGACAAAGTGGGTGAACTTAGTCTGTCATCTTGATAGAACACTTGAGGAATCTTATCTTTTGAGACTTCTTTTATTCGAGTATTTCTTTTGACTAAGTTGGGTGGTTCAGACTCTTCACTTGAAGAATCATTAATATTTTTATTTTTATTTAGGTTTGTAAAGTCTTGATTGACACTCAAGACTAATTTTGACTTTAAGAATTGTATTGACTCTTGGCCTAGATCAGAGGTTGATCTACGAGCCGCAGAATAGTTGTCTAAAATAATCTTTGTTTATCTTTTGTTTGTGAATTTTATACCTACGCTACCATCCAGCTCTTCGTAGATATAATCTAGTTGTTGGTTTTGAATCCTGGCAGAGGGAACTGCCTCTGTCAGTTTCCATTCACTTGGAAGATCCACATCATTCTAATGTATGGTTTTGAGAATACTAACATTGGCTCTACTCATATTTGTTTCCAACAAAAGAGTATAACCTTTGGGATTTGTTACCAGGGCTTCTGATAGGATTAAAGTCTTAAGAACTTTGTGATGTACTCTGAAGACAACAACGAGAGGCTGTCTTCCAGGAGACATATCGTACCTTTGGTTTTGATATTAAGGGTTAAAGATTTGAGAATTCCTGTGTCTGAAAGGGAAATAGGGAAGTTTGGAAAACAATCAAAATGGATTATTCTGTTACAGAGACTTGATTCGACCAAACCAAGCATTAAGTCAGAGAACCTATTGTGTCTACAGTCCTTATGAGCGATTAAGAAAGAGGTTTTGAGGCCATTCTTGGTTAAGGGTTGTATTCCTACTTGAACCAGGCCTATGTGGAGATATTTGTAGGACTTTTGGTATTCCTAGATGATCTTTTTGGTGAGTAATTGGATATTTTGGTGTTCGGTATCAATTGAGATTACTTGTTCTTCGGTTTTGATATTGAAATGGGAAGAAAAGTCGAACTTTCCTATTTTGTAGATTTCTCTATAGTCTCTTTTGGGAAGTTTCCATTTGTAAAGGCTACTGTTTGAGATTTCAAAGCTAAGCTCTTCATTATTGAGGATATTTTCTTGGTCTGAGGTTGAGGCTACAGACGACATTGGGTTTGGAGAAAGGGATTAAGTTGAGAACAATGGTAGGATGCACCCCTGCTGACCAATGGACTTACTTGGGTCTTATCTCACTGGCCACACTACCAGGACCACAGGTTGCTACTCTTACTACCCACGTAGGGTTCCTTACCTCTATCTCTCTCTCCTCGCCTAATGGCTTTGATATCAGAAACCTATCCTAGGAGATATCAACCTAGTGCGAGAACTTTGAGATCCTCTTTAAGAAGCCTTATTTCTGTTTTACAGGAAATCACATTCCAATGAGTGTGAGTTTTTTTTCTGAGTTGTTATAACAAAGCAAAACAAACTTAATGTTCCTTAAAAGAAAGAAGAAAAGTAGAACGATTTAATGTTCCCAGCGTCCAATTTCCAACTACGTACCAAGAAGCAACAATTTTAATTAACTTGAAGCTCCAAGCTAGAAAATGGATGTGCAAACATATAGCAATGGATGAGAAGGATACCCAGACCAAAGATTATGAATTGAAAAAATAAAAAACAAAAAAGAGAGAAAAAGAACGAGGATCGAATTATCACCTGCTATGTTTAGAAAAACCAAGCTAATTAATTGTTTTGCCTTTGGTAAATGACTGGGAAAGTTCAATGCAGATAGTTAGCTCCTCTAGTAGATGAAGTAGAAACTCTCTTATTTATAGCACACAATGATGTGTAAAAGCAAGTTGCTTTTTTTTTTTTTTTTTTTTTTTTTTTTTTGTTAATNTTTTTTTTTTTTTTTTTGGCCACTAGGGCAAGTTGCTTACAAGCTGGTCATAAACTCAACCTTGCTTGCTTTTAATTTTGGGAAAATTTTTTGCTCACCAGTGGTGAGCATCACCACTTGCTCAGCCAAGTGACATGTGTCCTTCAAGTGACATGTATCACTTGGATAAGTAAGTGGTGATGCTCACCAATAGCTTTTGGTGGTGAGCAAAATAGCTATCTTAATTGTGATATGTATATTGACCATGCGCGTCTCCCGCTAGTTTGAATTAATAATCCATTGTCATAATGTAACTAAAAATTTACTTATGTACCTTTCCAGGCAGTCCTCTTTTGCCATTCCCTCGCAGAATGCTTTCTTTTAATTTGTAGCTTTATGGCCTCTAACCAACGTTACAACAGCTACTTATTTGTTATTACATTTTTGACTTCTGATGGTGGCTGGGTGCAGGGAGAGAGGCATTTTGTTTTTTTTAATATTATTTTAATGAGATTTTAGGAAATGTGGTTCTTCAATGCTTTTCAGATTGTCATTCTCTTGGCGAGTATATCCTTTTTCATAATCTTGGTTGGTCTCTGCGTGGCGCGGTGTGTCCAATACTTAGCAATTTTCCACAGTTCTTTGTTTGGTATTGCTGGTCATAAAGCTTCGATGTGGTTAATGCTTCACCTAGTTGAGGGTGGGATCTTTCCTTAACTATCATATCTTGGTATTTATGAAAGGAACCTCAATCACAATCACGAGTAGGCAGAAACAGCGCAGTCATACGCCAATCGAGGCGAAACTCTTCGCATTCACTCGTGGCAGCCCTTTAACTCATCTCAATCTCCTTATCTCATCATTTCAATAGTTTTAAAACTTTTCAAAACACCTCAGAATCCCTTCAGATCCGCCACCAACCCATATGCACGCCCACTCTCGCCAGAATCCTTGCCTATAAAAACCAAACCCACCTTTTTCCTCACTTATACGCTTTCAGAACTGCCAAATCTGTAATCTCTTTATGATTTCTTGAGCTTTCTTTTTGGTTCTTGTGTTCTTTAGTGCTAAAAAACCTTGAACCTCTCTTAGACCGGTGCTTCTTTTTTCTTCGATTCAATGGCTTCCACTTCTGCATCTAGTTCTTCTTTCGCTATTGCCACCGACTCTGGTCGCCATAGGCACAAGGATCCCTTTTCCTATTCTGAGCGATCCTGGAGTTCGAATCGCTGAGATAGCCACTTCCAGTCCTTTCATGCCCACTGCTAGCACCTCTGCCGCCTTCGCTGCCAAATCTGGTTCAAACCCCCTTATGGTGGGTTCGTTATGGAGAAAATGCCCAAGTCTCTTTAGAAGACCATTATCGCACAATCTGAGAAGTTTGAAAAGGCATTGACTCACACCGTGGAGGATCTCCTAAAAGCTGAGCTACTAAATGTCTTGACTTCTCGGTACAAACAAATTGAGAATTGCTTCTTGGGTCCAGTTTTCACTGGGAAGCAGCCTGGTGCCGTGGAGGACGTCCTGACCAAGCTTTGGTGGGATTACTCCTGCTTCTTCAAATTTGCTGATTGGTCAGCGTAGAACACGGCACGACCACAACTCCAATGGCCCATGGTCAAAAGTGAGTGGCAAAAGTGGGTTGAGAGGTTGGAGCCTGTTCGCTGCGAGAAATGGGAAGTAATTGGGATTAGAGATTTGATCATGATGTGCACTTAAGAAGTGCCTGTTGACCATGCTCTCCTTTCAACAGCGTTGTGCTTCTGGTCTTCGGTGACCAACACCCTCTTTCACGCCTCGAAACCCAGGCGCCTGAGATTTAAGAATATATTCAAACTTTGCATTTGAATGAGCCAAAATCATTTACAAAATGTATTTCAAAATTGTGTCTATGAAAATACAAATTGTACAAAAGTCAATTTACAAAACAGAGTGCCAGCTTGCCATGTCTTCTTCCGTTCTGCTTCCTCAGTCTGCTCAACTTGCAAAACCATAACCATACTACACCATATCCAATGGTGTATTGGGTTAACCACACAACTCGGTAAACTCACTAGAGCTCATATGAGTGAATAAAATAATAAACCTCAAAGCTCAATAATAATCAATTTATCAGCTTAAACAAGCACAACCACAATTTCAGCACAATGAATCACATGCTAACACTTCAATATCATCAAGATCAATCTCAATCTCTTATTTAAACCTAGGACTTATCCTGTCCCGATCAAACCATTAAACTTAGGATTCACGATCTATCAATTCAATCCTAAGATCCCAATCTTAGACTTACCAACTATAGCACACAAGCAATCAATTGACAAACAAAAACAAAGAATCAATAGTCTAACACCAAAACTAGATTCACAATTTTAATTCACTCACTCATAGTGACCACGCGAAAAGACCAAAATGCCCTCAAACGGTCACACTTACCCAGATTCTCAAATCCGGCGGCACGACAGCATCGGAAATACAATTCCCGAGCCCAAGGTACCTGTTAGAACTAGACAACTAACAAAATCCAGAAAATTCAATAAAATGGGCTCTCAATGGCCAAAACAAGCAACTGCCACCACAGATGGTGGTTGTCCAGCCACAAATCAACACCAAAACCTCACCAAAAATCACAGAAAACTCACCAACCACTCACCATAACTTGGAATTGATCCTAAGAGGCTTTGGAGAGGCTGAAGAGCACGAAAAATTATCCAACACAATCACCACGCACAGCAAAGCCGTGGCGGCCGTGGCTACCCAACTTGGCTAAATCACACCAATGGCTTTTACCTCAAACCAAGCACACATAAATGAAGGGGAGGTTGAGGGGATCAAAAATCATACCTCACTCGACGGAAAACACCATCTAGATCGCCAGAATTTGGCCATAGCAGTCACCGACCTTGTGGCTTCAATTCACCTCCCACGGTGGTTCAATGATCCAATCGAACACATCAACAAGCTGGACTCGACGAGAGGAAGGGTTTTGGGCTGGTTGGAGCTCGCGCCATCGCCGGAAGTGGTGAAATCCCATCGGAGCTCCAACACGGCCAAATTGGGTTTTGCTTTGTTGGCTTTTTCTGGGGAAACGAAGATAATAGGAAGGAAGAAGAGGAAGAGGCGAGCTAGAGGAGACCAAGACCTCACCCAACTGTCGCCGGATGCATGCTCACGCGCCAGTGATAGGGTCAGCTAAAAGAGAGAGACTTGAGAGAGAGAGACAAGCGAGGGAAGTGAAAGAAACTAAAGGTTTAAATAAAAAATTTAAACCGACTAAAATTTTAAATATCCCTTTTTAAAATTACCAAATCGTCCCTCACTTCACACATTCGTATCTCCCAAACCGTAACTTCTATTGATGCATGCTATGTGTCCTAAAGTCAAAAGCAAAAGTCCTCTAGAACAAAAAGTCAACTTTTGGGTCCCACTAATTTTAAAACAAAATTTAAAATTAACTCAAAATCAAGTTCTTTTCGAATCAAATCCCGAAAACCTTGAAATTAAATCCAAATAAAATTTCGGGGTCTCACAATTTTCCCCCCTTAAAAGAATTTTGTCCCCGAAATTCCCAAATGAAAAACAAGGGTAGAACATGGTCAAACAAATGCAAAAAACAACAAGCAACTCGGAAGTACTCTTTCAAACCAACTAAGTCCAACCTAGTTACTTCCTAGGTAACTAAACTCACTACGGTGAAACCATTCAACCCACAAAATTACCAAATTCACTTTATAACCTCAAACAGAAACTATACAAGCTTCACCAAACAATCATACCTTTTCATATCTTCTAAGGAGTAGGGGAAGACAATAGTGCAATAGGAATTCAAATTTTTCCTAAAACAAATCTTCTATGGCTCATCAAACAGAAAACATTTAACCAAAAATATTTTCTTCCATAATCAAACTCGTTCAAATCCATGAACTCAAAACATTTTCTTTTTAAGGTAGAATAGCCATTTGCAAGGTAAAATACCATTTCCAAGGTACAATCACTTTTCCAAATCCAGAAAGTTGTGATCCGTTGCCATGCCTCACCTCACTTGAAATCGGTACAAAGACTACGGTATCTACAGGGACCTAGCTATTGGCCATAGCAATTCACAAACTTTCCAGTCATGTCAAGCTTTCATACCAAAATAGTGAAAACCCGATCCACACCAAAATCTTAAGCTCTGATAATAAAATTTGTCATGCCTCCGAAACCTGGGCGTGACATTTAAGAATATATACAAACTTTGCATTTGAATGAGTCAAAATAGTTTACAAAATGTATTTCAAAATCTTTTCTATGAAAATACAAATTGTACAAAATTCAATTTACAAATTAGAGTGCTAGCTTGCTATGCCCTCTTCCCCTCTGCTTCCTTAGTCTACTCAACTTGCAAAACTATAACCACATTACACCATATCCAATGGTGTACCGGGTTAACCACACAACCCGATAAGCTCACTAAAGCTCGTATGAGTGAATAAAATAATAAACCTCAACAGCTCAATAATAATCAAATTATCAGCTTAAACAAGCACAACCACAATTTCAGCACAATCAACCATATGCTAACACTTCAATGATCATCAAGATCCATCTTAATCTCTTATTTAAACCTAGGGCTTATCCTGTCCCAATCAAACTATTAAACTTAGGATTCACCATCCATCAATTCAATCCTAGGATCCCAATTTTAGACTTACCAACTGTAGCACACAAGCAATCAATTGGTAAACAAAAACAAACAATCAATAGTCTAACACCAAAACTAGATTTGCAATTTATAAAAATAGGATGAGCCAACTTAATTCACTCACTCGTAGGACCACGCAAAAAGACCAAAATGCCCTCGAATAGTCACACTTGCTCAGATTCCCAAATCCAACAGTACGATAGCATTAGAAATACAATTCCCGAGCCTAAGATACTTGTTAAGACCAGACAACTAATAAAATCCACAAAATTCAATAAAATGGGCCATCAACGGCTCAAACAAGCGATTTCCACCACAGATGGTGGTTGCCTAGCCACAAATCAACACCAAAACCTCACCAAAAATCATAGAAAATTCACCAACCACTCACCATAACTTGGAATTAATCCTAAGAGGCTCTAGAGAGGCTAAAGACCACGAAAAATACCCAATACGACCGCCACGCATGGCAAAGCCATGGTGGCCATGGCTACCCAATCTGGGGAAATCACACCAATGGCTTTTAGCTCAACCAAGCACACATAAATGAAGAAGAGGTTGAGGGGATTAAAAATGTACCATACTCAACGAGAAACACCATCGGCATTGTCGGAATTTAGCCATAGAAGCCGCCGAACATGTGGCTTGTATTCGCCTCCCACAGTGGTCCAATGATTCAATCGAACACATTAACAAGCTGGGCTCGACAAGAGGAAAGGTTCTGGGCTGGTGACATGGGCCAAACTAGGTTTTGCTTTTTGGGCTTTTTTTAGGCAAACGAAGACAAGGGAAGGAAGAAGAGGGAGAGACGAGCTAGAGGAAACCAAGACCTCACCCAATCGTCATCGGAGGCGCTCTCACCAGGCAATGACAGGGGCGACTGAAAGAGAGAGAAGTGAGAGGACAGAGAGAGACGCGAGGGAAGAAAGAAATTGAAGGTTTAAATAAAAAATTGAAACCAACTGAAATTTTAAAATATCCCTTTTTAAAATTACCAAATTATCCCTCACTTCACACTTCCATATCTCCCAAACCGTAACTCCAATTGACGCATGCTACGTGTCTACGAACTCTTGATCTTGGGACTTTTCTAGCGAGCCTTAAGTCAAAAGCAAAGGTCTTTAAAACAAAAAGTTAGCTTTTGAATCGCACTAATTTTAAAACCAAATTTTAAAATTAACCCAAAATCAAGTTCTTTTCGAATCAAATCCTGAAAATCTTGAAATTAAACCCAAATAAAATTTAATAAAATTTTAGGGTCTCACACCCTCAACCTTAAATTCGACTAGATGACTTTGACAATTCTTGACATGGTCATACTCTTCTGCCGTTGTCCCCACGACACCTTCATCGACATCAAGATTGAAAATTATGACTACGAAGTCGACATCAAGTTTGTTTGTTGCAATCAGAGCTCTAAAATTACCAAGGAGTTCATCCCCCTGTCGAGGCTATCGCCAGCAAGCAAGTTTCGACCATGGGACCATTCCTACTAGCGCATATGTACAAGCGCCTTCACAGCATCGCCACTAACGACATGGCATTGAGGAGAGGAGGACCCCTATAGATGTTCCAGGTGTAGCTCCAAGTGTATTTTCATAAGTCAACTTCAGCTATGCCATCCTTTCATTATAATGAGATCCTTGGCAAGAGGCGTGCCGTCATTGCCTGCCCTACCCATTTGGCAGGGCAGTGCTTCAAATTCTGCTATTATCTCAAGGGCTGTAGTATTGCAAAGTGGCATGCTTACCTTAAGGAGACTTACCCATCCTTCCTTCCTTGACTTCACGACGTAACTCTTACCTTGGCCAAAAAGCATTTGAACACTATGAAGATCATCTGGGGGAGCATTGTTGATAGCAGGGAGCTCGGATGCAGGTCTACTAGGACTGGCCCTAGCCAGAAAGGATGTGTGGAGTACTATGTTCCACATATGTGCACTCGGCAACTAGGGTTTGTTTAAGCCACTCTCATCCCTTTGAATGATGCTTACAACCATTTTAGCTTTCTCTAACGGCTCATCAATGACAAAAAAATTTTTTAGGAACTCTAAAAGGACTTCAACCAGAATTGGCAAAGGCTGGAGATAACCGCATGTCAATCCTCCAAAGCAGCAACTAAGTCTTACTTAAGCTAGCTAAACCTTTTTTGGACTAATTTTGAGTTCCCAATGAATGGCATAGCTACCTAAGTGATGAAGAACATTCCTGAATTTAGCTATAACTCCAGAACCTAGAAGTCTTCTCCTCATGGTAACTTTTTCACTTTGTGCCTTATTCAATTTTCCTTTATAAATTTTCTTTTATTGTTTTCTAATTAAGTGTTGCTAAGTGCAGCTCCAGGGAAGGGTAAAGGTCTTACGACCACAATGGTCGTCTCCCTTCCAAAATCCAAATCTAAAGCTCAAGTGCCTGCTGAGGCTTCTAAGAAACTCAAGCCCTTGCTTCGTGGTAAGCATTATTCTTATTTCTCTTTTACATCAAAATTTCTTAATTTCAACTAACTTGTCCTTGTTGTAGATGAAAGTGATGAGGAAGAAGAGCCTCATCAACCTCCGCTTTAGCTGAAAAAAAAGTGCGCTGCGATTAATGGGTGTGGCGTCCATGAGGTAATTTTACATCTTGAACCTTTTGCTTGATACTTTGACATGTTTTCAGTGTCTAACATTTTTTGGATTTTAGGTCAAGGATGACCTAGAGGTGATCGAGGTTCACGATGACCTTGGAGGTAGCCTAGTTGCTGCTTTTGGTGAGCAACCATCGTTGATGCCTGTTCTGGGTGAAGAACCTCCTCGAGCGGGACCTGCCGTTTACTCTGTGACGAAAATAGTCTACATCTCCAACCCTTTCACCCATAAGTTCCTAATCTTGCAAAGTTTTGCCATTTCATTTATCCTTGTTACTTAAGCTGACAACATTTCTTTTAGATTCGTGATGTCCCCTATAAGTCACCTCCCCCTATGGTAAGGAAAGGGTACAACTCCACCAAGGGAGGGCACTCCATCTTTTCTCATCTAGAATGTTGCCTTTCCGGTAACAACTACGGCGGCAACTTTTGTGGCGGACTTGCCTTCACCTCTAATTCTCTCTTCAGTAAGCTTCTTAACATTAGCGACTATCCATTTTATTTGAATGTTTTGACTCATCCTTTATTTCCTAGAGGCACGTGATAGCCCTCAGCCATCAGCCATCAGCCATCTCCACCTTGGCCATCATCTCCAACAAGGGGGCCTTCCTCTGCCCTCATATCCAGTGAGAGTTGAAAAGCACTTGATCGAAACAGTTGGTTCCCACTGGGGCAACGCTGTTGACCTGGGACAGACCTTGACTGGCTCTTCCCATGCCTCTGACATGGTTCACCTTAGTGACTCATCTATAAGCATATCTTTGCACTTATTCCTTTCATTTTCTTTCATTTCAGCCTTATCATTTGAACATCTTTGTCACTTATGTTAGGACTCAGATCATCGCCATGCAAATCCTAGAGAATGGGCTAGGAAATACACTTCTAGTTGTGCACACTGCCTTAACCTTTCGAGTACAAGTGAGTCTAGTGAGTCTAATGGTGAGCAATCTAGGCATTCCTTGCTATGGTCTGGGGTAGAGGATAGGGCTAATACTGTTAGGAACCTTACTACATTATATTGGTTCCTTCCTCCCCCAAGCCCTAAGTTCACAAGTCCACTACATCATTCTTCTCCTGTACAAACACAACCAAGCATTGATTCGCCTCGACTAGAGGTCATTTCTGATGCTCAGGTTTTATTCTCGTTACTGCATTTAACATTTGTCAAGTCTTTTACTTTCTAACTTCTCTGAATTCTACTTGCAGTTCACTCTTGACATTGCAGCTATCATGGCCAAATTATTGGCTACTTTCTCATCTCCATTGGTGAAATCTTCCTCTCCTCCAAAAGCTACAACCTTAATTTTGACCTTGGAGGCTACCAAACGTTTACTTCAGCTCAATGCTCTCTTTATCCGCCAAGATAAAACTTGACCAGGCTCTCATCATTAATCAAAGATCTTCTCTCAGTGGGTTTCTTTGAGGTTAAGTGTTGACTTGATTAAGAGTTGGTTAGCCAGCGTCGAGAATGACCTTCAAATAGCTTGGCGCATTGCTCAAGTGGTCTCTGTGGGCCAAGAAGCAGCGAAACAATTTGAAGCTCTGGAGGTGAGACTTGAGCCCATCCATGAAAAGTTCAGGGAGCTTTAAGATGGTTAATCTACTATTGACCAACGGATTGTTGAAGTTGAGGCCATTCTTGCCTCACTCAAACGTGAAAAAAAGGAGGGGTAACCAAACTAGGTCTAAATTCTCCATCTATCACTCTTTCTTAGCATGGTCTCGCTCAGTGATGAATTTAGCATTCACATTCACGGCGACCCTTTCTTGGTCATAAGCCTGAGCCTTTAAGCCAAATCCTCAAGTAAATCTTCTTCAACTTCTTCCGGGTCGTCTAACATTGACTACTAATGTTGAAGAGCTTAGCCATCGTCGTGAGAGTTTCAGACTCTTCAGCGAACTGTCCTACCTTCTTCCTGGCTGTAACATTGGTTGGGCGTCCATCAGCATTCTCCCCTTCATACACCAAGTAACCCATGTCCTCATCGTAAAACTTGGCATCCATTACCCTAGTCATGGCCTTTAGGGGCTTCTGCTCGGCTTAGACCACTTCTACTTGGTCTCCATTCTAGAAGATTAAAGCTTGGTGGAGAGAAGAAGGAACCGAAAAGCAAATTGTAGTTGGCCGTGTAATCCACTACATAGAACCTTGTCTTGCTCCCAACTGTCAGTTTCATTGGGAGTAAGCCCTTGGCCCTTAGCTTTTCACCAGGGAAACCCATGAGCATGAGATCCGTTGCTAACAAGTCAACCACATTCTCATGAAACTTCCTCGTTAAACCAGAAGGAAGCACGTTCATGGTTGCACCACTATTAATCATAACCTTGCTCACGGGTACTCTTTCCATGTAGGCCGTGATATACAGAGGTTTCAAATGGCAAGCCATTTCCTCGGTAGGCTTTCTAAATTATGACCAGCCGAATTTAGTTACGGCAACATTGCCGAGTTCTTGGGTTACCTCTTCTTTGGCTGGGACCTCTACTTTATTGATCTCAAAACTTGGCATGTCTTCATCGATGAAGTTTTCTTCCACAAGGTTGTCTTGGCTGGGTGGAGCTTAAAATTTGGCTGGCAGGGTGTAAACCATATTGCACCGAGCCTATTCTATGCATGTTTTATCCTTTGTATCAAACTCCATGTAACCAAAGTTCCATGTCTTTGTCCTCTTTGGCGATTCTGAACGTGTCTTGGCTGAATCCCTTTTTTCTGTAAGATAAGTCTCTCTTTCTCCGTAATCTTCTTTGTTTCTTCCTTTTCTTGTAAGGGTAACCTCTTCTTGGTTAAAATCCACTTAGGTTGAGGCTGGCTTGAGCTCGCTCGTCAGTTTATTACCAACCACGTTTCGACAATATTCTTAATTTGAAGGGCATACACTGGTTCTGTTACCCTTTCAAGAACCAACCCTTGGTTCCTTTCAGCTGCCTTCGCGGCGCCAAACTCTTTTTGAAACCTTGTAAATTGGGTCTTGGCCATAACGGCCACTGAACCATCAGCCTGTTGGCAATACCAACTTTGATCTTTGGGCACAGGTGGTTTAAAAGTTCTTGGCGGAGTCCTTGGATGAGGCAGGTACCTACTAAGGCAAGTACTCGTGACAGGGCTCACTCCGGCTCTTACCCTTGGTGGTGACCTTGGTCACCATACTTGTACTTCCTTTCTCTTCCTACTCTGTTGGGTTCTAAAAGATTCAAGTTTTAGTGGCGATACCCCCCAAGTGTCTCTTTGTATTTCGACTCAGCTTCAAATTACCTTTGGTCAAGGTTTTGTTTCTGGCCAAGCTTCGGGGACTATCTCTTTTCCTTGCTTTGTACAGGCACCTTTTTGTCTGAAGTCTCACCAACCCCCATGGCTTTTTTCAAGAAATTGTCTAACTTGACCTCACAGCTACATCGGACACATAAGACACCAGCCCTTCTGGCCATGCAGGAGCCTTTGTGCTTGCACCCGTAAGGTCTACCCTTGTCTTTGGGAAGATATACGCTGATTTCGGCATTCCTAGAGATACCATGTTCATATCTGCCTAGCCGAAAGGTTTAGCATGAATCTTCATTTGTGTCTTAGGATTCTAAGGAAACTTTAGCTTTCCCTCAACTATGAGCCTTTGTACAAACTCTTTGCAAGAAACACATGCTGCTGTGGAGTGCGTCCATTTGGCATGAAACTTGCTGAAAGTCTTCCTAGCTATCTTATCTTTCGGTGGGATCACATGATCTGCCTGTAGCTTTAGTACCTTATTAGTCAACATCTGATCAAAGATTTGATCAACCTTGGAGAGGTTAAAACCGTACTCCTTTGTAACATTCAGGCATAAGGTGTTGCCTTAAGCCTGATAGGATACCACTTGAACCTTGACCCCTGGTTGAGTTAGGGGTGTTTTGACCAGTGTCGAGCATTTATATGGCTTGTCACTGTTGACTTCAGTAAGAGATATTTCAGCCTCTTATTCATCAGATTGGTTTCATGCATGCCCAAAAAATGCATGGTGTCCCCCCTCTGAGAGTGGAGCTTGACCGTGGTCTTCCTTTGAGCCTCCTCATTCAACAAAGACTTAGATCTAGCCACTCGATCCGCCAGCTCATATAAGTCTTAAATATTAGCTCCATCCAAGTGCTTCCAAAATTCAAATAAGAGGCCAGCACAAGCTAGTTTTACAAATTCTTGCTCGACCATGTTCACACGGCAGTTCATCCTTGCCTGTCTGAACTTGGCAATGTGCGCCGTAGCTAACTCATTCTCCTTTTGAAAGAGACGTGCCATGTCTGCCACTGATACTTCTTCCTCATAATGGTGGAACTGCTCTTGGAAGACATCTTCCTACTCTTTCCAGCTTCCAATTGTGTTCAACCATAAGCATATGAACCATTTAAATGCAGAATATATGAGTGAGGACACAAACAGTCCCACCTTCAATGGCTCCTCCCTAACGTACTCTCTACATTGGGCCGTAAACCTAGCAATGTGCTTAATGGAGGACATCATCTGCTCCTCACCAAAAAAATATTTGAAGTCTGGTAATCGAAAGTTCCTTGGATATTCAAAATCCATGATTGCCGCCGTATACGGCAGAATATAGGCCGATCTTGCGTTCCTACCAAAATTTCCCATGTATTCTTAGAGCATGTTTTCTACGGCAGCTATGGTAATTGACTGCTCTTAGTCAAAGTGAGTAACTTCTTCCTCAATGTTGTGCCATTGTCCTCTAAAAGCTACCCTTGGGCCTCTTCCGTCACGGTTCCCACCATTACCGGTCTGATTCCCACCATTCCTGTGATCAGGTGCCATGTAATGCAGTGGTGGTTGCAATGCGACATGATGTACTACAAGTAAAGGCATGCTAAATTCAGGGACCCACTGAGGTGTGGTTGAGGTTGTGGCCAAACTTGGGGCTGAGGGTTTAGCAAGACTTGTTGACATTCATGGATCGTTTGATATTTGGCTGAGGAATGTTCTGAATAAATTGTTGGGTTAGGCCATTCACGGCCAGAGTGAAACTATCAAAGCTATTTCTCATATTTCCCATGAAATTGTCGAAAGTATTGCGAAGACCTCTCATCTCGTTAGAAATCCCTCTTTTCGTGTTTCCTATGACTTGCACTAAGCCAGTCTGGAGTCTTGTAAGCCCAACAAAACTGCAGCAATGATGTCGGCTTTTAGTGCCTGATTCCCACTGTGACCTTTTCTTTTTGCAGCCATCCTAATATTTTTAAGGTTCAGACCTTTCCCGGCTAAGATTGCCAATATCTCTTCAACCGTAATTCCTTTTTGAACGACCTAGTTAAGAATTTCAATAACCCTTAAGTGTAAAGCTCTTGTAATGATCATACACCAAGTATGAAAAATCGCACCAAGTGTGCCCAAATAAGTTTTGCGTAAAATTCATGGAAAGATTGTGCTGAGAACTTCAGCTAACGCAGGCAATCCTCTGATATAAATGTGGGCGTGCCACTACACGGCCAACGATGGTAATCCTCTAATGTATTGCACTATAAAACTAACTTCCAAACAAACAACTACGCAGCGAGCAAGGAACAAACAGCTCGCCTAGGTTCTTTCTATGCCTTGATCCTCAAGGACTTTATATGCTTGGCATGACTATAATAGTCTGCTCAAAATTAAAGATGCGATGGATGGGTACATGGGTGATTGAATGTAAAGAAAAACTATGAACTCGAATATAAAAAGTATGAATTAACTAATTATCTTGAAAACACGTAACAATGGTTGTCCTAACAACAAACTTCATCTAAAAGCATGAAACTGAGGATCAAAGCAAATACATAGAAAGAAAGTTAATACTTAAACAATCAAGTTCTTGCAGAGCTAAAAGAAAATATGAAATTCTTAAGAAAACTTTAAGAATAAGCACAACAGTGGGCTTGAGTAAATCTAAAAATTTGCTAAGAAGCTTTTTGTTGTATGTGTTTTGAGAGAGTTTTTCTTCATGCCAATGGCTCCTTCTTTAGGGGTTAAAACCCTAAGTCTTCAAGGAAATCTTAGTCTTAATTGAATTCAGATTCTTGGCTTGCTTAACCTTCATGCCCAAGTAAGCTTAAAAATTACCATATATGCATCCATATTCAATTGGGATTCTTGCCTTGATTGGACTCCTACTAAAACTTGGTTGTACCTTGATGGGCTTCCAAATTTCTCACCGTAAGCCTTGCTTGACTGGGCTTAAGTCGTCTTGCACATTGGTTTTCCTCAATGCTCCCTTGGAATAGGCTAGGCTGCTATCATCCCTAAGCTTGGCTGCGTAGCTTGGCCCAAAACCAAATTAGGGTGTAAATACAACCACAATTAAAAAAGAGGATTTTTGAATTCGAAACAAAGAACTCAGGTTTAACTCTCCCAAATCTTTTTGAAAGCCAAAAGGTAATCCTTAAGAGATTTCAAAACACAAGATTCCTTTGAATAACACATACACATATTACCAACATAAATAACTTAAATCCACATCCAGATAATGGAGGAAAAATCATCAAAAAATACTCGACATGAGAAAAAAGTTAAACCAAATCACCAATTGAATCTAGGAAGTTAACAAGTCTCAAGATGCTGCTATGCTCGACCATCGTCCAAATTCGTGCTTCATAACTATAAAAACATCCAATAAACAAGGAACAAAAAAAATGTAGGGTAAGCATCACATACGATCAAAGTTTCCTTTCAAGAGACCTTCGCTAGTTTGAAAACCACAAAATGTTTCTTAGCGTAAAAAATAGTAGAAATTATTTCTTTTGGATCCTTTAATAATGAAAATAAGTTTCTTCAAACCTTTCCTTTGAAAATCCATTCAAAACCCATGTTACTCGGTTGTACATAGGTCGTACGTAACACGCAAATCAATAATATATTATTCATACCTGATGGTTGATACACGTTCAGTACTACTACAGCGAGCCATAAACAAACCATACGGCTCCCATAGCAAGAGTGTCATGGCCCGCAGAGATAGGTACTCTCAATTGAGTAATTATACCACTTATCACCAATCCGTTATCCATATGGACCTCAACTAGACCAAACATATGTATTGGCAGGGCTAGTGAACCAAATCGAACTGAAAATTATAAACGAAGTACCAAACTAAACCCCTCTGGTTAGCCTCCATGAAGACCGAGACTGAAACCGAAAATGGTAAACTGAATACCGATCATACCAAAAAAAACCGGTTTGTTCCAACTCAGATTGGGCCTAAACCGAACATAAATTGGGCCTCATTTTGAGCCATTTTGTACCATTTCTGGCCAATTTTGTACCATTTTTATATAAAACCTATAATTTAAAAGATATATGGTTTTAAATTTATATAATACATTTCTATTTAAATATAATTAAAAATACCCTGAATCCTATTACCCTAAAATATATACCCTAAACCTTATACAATGATATTTAAATCCTATACCTTGTATGTAAGTTATACTTGTATGATTGTATCATCTTACTATCCTATACCTTATAATCTTATTATTTCATAACCTAAACTCTATTGTGTATTTTAACAAAAAAATTATTAGTTTAATTCGATATAATTAAGGTACACTACATGTAACACCCTATACCTTCCAAAGTTGTTTTAAAAAGCTTTTTAAAGGTTTCGGGATTTTACTGGAAAGATAAAACGTTTTGGGCGTTTTTCCAATTTTAAAGTTTGACTTTCAAAAAACTTGGGGGTAAAAGTTGACTTTTAGTTCAAGCAAAGTTTTCGCTTTGACTTTTCTCACGAGTTCGTAGACACGAAGCACGCGTCAAACGGAGCTACGGTTTGGAAGTTACAGACGTGTGAAGAGAGGGGCAAATTTGTAATTTTGGAAAAAGTTAGTTTTAAAAAGGCACAGAACCCCAGAAACTTCTCAGTTTCTCTCTCCTCCCCCTCCCGCAGTCCCTCTTTCTCTCTCGAGAGTTCTCTCCCAGCCGCCACTGTCACCGGCACGTGGGGGCGCATCCGGCGGCTGCTAGACTCGAGCTTTGGTCCACCGTGCTTGCCTCCCTCCCTTATTCCTTCCCGTGGTGGCGCCTCCCCCTGAAACAGCCCAGAACTCGAGCTCCAGTTTGCGCACAGTGGAGTCGCGACGGCGAGGGAGGCGATTCCGGTGACGACGCGACCTCCCACCTGCCTAGACTCTTTCATCTCGTCGAGCCCAGCATGTTGGTGTGCTCCGATCATCCGTTGGACCGCTGTGGACTGCAGATCGTTGGTGGGTGTGCCGATGGCTTCTCCGGTCGTTTTAGTCAGTTTTCGACCACTTTTGGTCGTCGACGCAGGTTTGAGAATCGATCCTCTCGATCTCCTCTACGTGGTTGTGTAGCCTGTTTTTGACATTAGTGAGTTTGGTTTTTGTGCAGTTGACCACCATTGACCACCGTGGGTCCCGCTGCGTGTGGTGGCGCCAGCGACCCGTTCCTTGGTTTTTGGCCTCGGGTCGACCACCCAAATCTGTGGGTGAGTTTAGGTGAGTTTCTTGGACTTTTCGTGTGTTTTTCGAGGCCGGCCAGCCACCGTGAGTGGTGGTTCCCGCCCGTTTTAGTTGGTTAGCGGACTGTTGTGAACTCTGTTGTGTGTTTTAGTTGGTTTTCTGGTCTTAACAGGTACGCTTGGCTTGGGAATTGTATTTCCGATGCCATTGTGCTGCCGGATTTGGAATCTGAGCAAAGGAACCACGAAGGGCAGTTCGGTCTTTTCGTGCGGAACACGGTGAGTGATTTAAGTGCAGTTAATTTAAGGTCAGTTAATTTTTAGTTCAGTTAGTTGTTTGCTTGCTTTGTGTGCTTGCTTGCTGGTTTGCTAGTTAGTTGGTACGGATTAGGATGGGAGATCCTGAAAGGTTTGAGGTTATTTTGGGAAATTGAGGATTAAGTTGGATTTTAAGTAAGGATCAGTGGTTATTGTTTGAGGATTAGTGAATTCCAGTTGGAGATTTTAGTTGGATTCCAAATCAGGATCTTGTGGACTAATTCAAGGTGATTTTCAGTTTAGAGGTTAAATAGAGGATAATTGAGGTATTACTGATCACAGTGAATTTGTTTGGTTTAGAGGATTGGTGATCAAGTTAAGGATTGTGATTTCTGGTTTATGAATTGACTGTGATTTGAGGCATTAAGATGGATAGTGATTTGATTATTTTACTGATTTTACTGTTGAGGTTTACAGTAGTTCACTCATACGAGCTCTAGTGAGCTTACCGGGTTTGTGTTTAAACCCGATGCACCTATGGTTGTGTACAGGTTTGGTTTTGGCAGGTTAAGCAGGCTGAGGAGGCAGTGGAGAGAAGACGAGGCAGTGGGACCAGCAGCATTTCAGAACTTGGTTGTACAGTTTGATTTTCATGTAAAAGGTTTTACAGCTTGGTTTGATAAGTGTGCTTTTGTAAATTACAGTTGTTTCAGTAAATTATTTTATATTCATGGCTCACAGTTTCAGAAAAAGGGCCCACAGTTTCAGGAAATAGTTTCAGTTTTCAGTTGTTTTTCACGTGCCCGAGGGTCGGGGCGTGACACTACAACAGGAAACATTTTTTATTTCGATATTCTAAGTTCGACTTCGTCACCCCAAGTTTTGGGCGACGAACGTTCATTGCACAACTCGTCACGGAAGCTCAGTCTCCCAAGCGTTTGGGTGACGAAAAGAGAAAGGGCAACGGAGAATTCGGCTTTTAGCGACTAACCTATTCATCACCCAACGTAGTTTGGGTGACAGAAGTTGGATTCCGTTACCCCAAGCAATCTTTGGCGATAGATAATTTCATCACCCATAGGCAAATTTGAGCGACGAACCTTTATACCATCGCTCTATCAATTAAACGATAAGCGACGAAATATTGAGTCCCCCCAACACCTTTGAGCGACGGAACGAAACATTCATCGCCCAAAGGTAAGTTTAGGAATTTTTTTTCAAGGTAATTTTTCTCCAACTTTGGGTGATGAAACAACATATTCGTCTCCCAAAGGAGGATTGGGCAACAAATTGTTTCGCAACCCAAACCCTTTCGTACACTTTTAGTGACAAAATATCCTTCGTTGCCCAAATGTTAATATTTTTTTTAAAAAAAAATTGGTGACTTTTTAAATTGCTTCTAAAAAAAATTATATAATTAAAAATTATATAAAATTTATATAAAAAAATTATTAATAAATTTATAAATAAATGTATTATTTACACAAATCGATCGAGTCAGTTAGCCGTAGCATTAGTTGCACTGATACAAAAGTTGCATCAAAATGGAAACCAATGTGCTATGAGTTGAGTTTATACAGCACCGGCACCAAAGAGGATGTCCAGGTCGCATATTGTGCACTGAATAAATGAGAGCAAGCCATCGTCTTCTTCCTATATATTAAATTTATCTACACAAAATAAATGTATATAAATAGCTAATCAAACCAAAATAATTAACTAATAACACAAAAATTAAATTTAATAAATAAATTAAACCAAATTATAAGAAAATCTAATAAAATTGTTTAATTAATATCAAATTTGCAATTTAATAACAAAGTTAATTTAAATAGTACAATTTGAAATTGTAACACGGTAAACAATTTACCTCAAGGGCAAATCATAAATCGAAAAAATTCAAATGTATAATCTTGCAAATCCACAACACACACAAAGTTAGAAACCAATTTTAATCTACAAAACACAAATTAACAAAACCAATAAGCCCAAAACTAAAAAATGTAAAATCTAATTGTAACATAGAATCTTTAGTGTAATGTAGCCCAATTTCAACCATAATCTAGCAAAAAAAAAAAAAACCAAAATAATCAACAAAAACTAACAAAATCATAAATTTCCCAAACAAAAAAAAAATATAATCAAAACAAATAAATAAAATAAAATAATTGCATGGATGCTGCCGTGGGTC